>CAUYQS010069825.1:0-37534 GCA_963574585.1 Otolemur crassicaudatus | reverse complement strand
TGTTTCCAGATAACACACACACATATATATTTTTTATTAAATGATAGCTGTGTACATTAATGCAATCATGGGGTACAGTGTGGTGTTTTCATCTACAATTTGAAATATTTTCATCAAACTGGTTAACATAGCCTTTATGTCATTTTCTTAGTTATTGTGTTAGGACTTTTATATTCTACTCTTAGGAAGATTCACTTGTACTCTTGTAAAATAAACCATAGAAATGATCCCTCCAATCACCCTCCCTCCACCCATCCCTCCTTCCCTCCCCCCTCCCCATATTCTTAGGCTATAATTAGGTTATAGCTTTCATATGAAAGCTATAAATTAATTTCATAATAGCGGTGTGTACGTTGAATACTTTTCTTCCATTCTTGCGATACTTTGCTAAGAAGAACATTTTCCAGCTCCATCCATGTAAACATGAAGGATGTAAAGTCTCCATCTTTCTTTATGGCTGCATAGTATTCCATGGTGTACATATACCACAGTTTATATATATACATATACATATATATGTATATATATATATTTTTTAAAGACAAAATCTTGCTCTGTCCCTGGGACTAGACTTCAGTAGTGTCATTACAGCTCACTGCAACCTCAGATGCCTGCCACAGCCTCCTGAGTAGCTGGGATAACAAGCTACTTGGTGAAATGCCGAGTCAAGAAATTAAGTAAATATTTATAACTACTTTAAGGTCATTAAAATTTTTTTTAAAGTAAATGTTATTACTCATTTATTATTATAAAAATTTATTTTTTATTTTTTATTGCTGGGAATTCATTGAGGGTACAAGAAACCAGGTTATACTGATTATTACTCATTTTTTAAAGTACATATTTCCTTGACTTAGTCCACTTATTCTCAATTACCCTTAATTTGATGGGTTGAGATTAAAGGTGGCCATGCTATTGATGCACACAGAAACCAAGGCTTTATTGCAAAACTGGCCAGCAAGGAGACAGGAGGCAAAATCATTCTCCTCAAGTTGGGGTATGGGGCAAGTTTATGGGCTTGAGGGCAAAGGAAAGAATTCAGGAATCTCAGCTTGCCAGAGTCTGAGGGCTTTAAATTATGTTGAGGTGGATTTTAGCACCAGATCTTCTGAGTTGACAGACCCCTTGCTTCTGAAAGAGTTCCAGTAAGTAGGTTCCAGGCATGTCCTGGTTTTCTTGGTTCTGAGAGGAGGAATCACTGGTTCCGGATGCCTTTACAAGTCAAAGCTTTCTTCATTATGCATGTCCAGGCTTGCAGTTTTTGGCTCTGTTATACCTACAAGGTAGCCTGACATTTTGTTATCAACAGAGTAGGCCCAGTTTGGACTGGTCCTGTAGTTACATGTAGGCAGGTGGAATTGGGACAGGCTGTACTGGGCAGTCCATAGATACTTCAGTTTTTATCCTCTTCTCTTTGTCCTTGTTGAGGAGGAAAAGTATTTTCCTCTACTCTGTTAGGTTCAATAACTGGGGGCCTGCAAATTAAAACAGGAGGAAAAGGTCTATTCATATTCATGTAAACACTAACAAGAGAAGTAGCTAGCTTGATAAATGAAGTTAGGGGTTTATATACCTAACTCAGTAGCAGAAAGGAAAGGGAGAGAAAAGGCTTCCATGGGAAGAATTGAAACAGGTTTCTTAAGGAAAGAAAAATGGATTTTTAGGAGAATAAGCAAGAGGTAGAGTTTATAATAATGTCTGTTTATGCAGGGACTCCTGGTCTTTCTGTTCTCTTCAAGGTTGAACCTCCTGCAGATAGGGGACTTGTGGGAGATCACTGTCAGTTCTCATCCCGGAGTAGACTTGCCCAGGAGGGAACATACAGCAGCCTCATTTCCCAAAAGATGCAAGTTGCTGCTTTTAGTCAGGGAAGTTGACAAGGCTTCTTTCGGCATCTGTTGAATCTCAGAAATCTTCAACCTCAAATAATTTTCATACCATCTCGGGGGTTCCAAGTGGGTCCCTGCATCCCGTTCAAATCTTTGTCTAACCCTCAGGGACGTCTACATTCCCCACTGCCTTAGAATATTTTAAAATATCTTTACATCAGAAAACTTTCAGTTTTAATTACAGAAAACTCCACTCAAATAGTTATTAAGCATGATGGATAATTTATTAATTTATTTAAATTTTAGAAGTTTATTTTTATATTTTTATTTCAGATTAATGTGAGGGTACAAACAACGAGGTCACAATGTTTTCATTTGTTAGACAGACTTCCTCTTGTAGTTGCGTCCTGCACCGAAGGGGTGTGCCATACATATACCCTTACATCGTGCCCATTAAGTGGGAGCACCAATCTCTGGGGGAATTTATGGATTCACCTACCTGGGAAGTTCAAGAATAGATGTCACCAAGATCTCTTTCTTTCTAGGTCAGCTTTGTTTTCTTTCTATAGGTTTCTCAGGCAAGCTGTCACGATGGGAGGATGGGAGGGAGGCCCCTCTCCCAGTTGCTCTACCAAATTTCCCAAATTAGCTTCAGTTGGATACTAGACCCACCAATGGGCCAGTCACTATGGCCAGGGATGTTCCAGTTAGTTAAAACTAAAGTATTAATATATGCACGTCTCCTAGCCAAGTTTGAGCTCAACTCTTTTGAAATTTATGTACTGGAAGTAGGTGAAAGATGGTTCTTGGGAAAGAGTTCGCTAACTGGAAGAAGGTAAATGGATCCGAAGTAGCCAAACCAACAGACACTCATTACAGCCTCCTTCCATGTTTGGTGTGTAGTTAATATTCTGAGGGTTTATGGTAAAGTTAGCGTTTATGGGATGTTACAAGTACGATATGACTCAGTGCCAGGATGTGGGAAGATACAGACTCCTCTTATTCTCCAGAGTTAAAGAGTTAAAGGGTAGGTAGAAGAGCACCCCAAAAGAAAAGAACAGCAAATTAGACTCCAGAAGATGAACAGAACCGAACGGAAGGAGAGTGCATCATGGAGATCTACCCCACAACATCGTTAATAGAGTTAATAATATTGAACTGTATACTTGAAATGTGCTAAGACAGTACACTTAAAATGTTTTTACTCCAAAAAGAACTGATGTGAGTTAATGAATATGTTGATTAAACTCGATTGTGGTGATCATTTTACAATGTATACACATACGTCAAAACATCACGTACACTATAAATATATGTAAATTGTATTTGCCAATTATAATTGAATAAAACTGGATAGAAAGATATGTTCCTTGCATACCTACCCTGTAAAAACTGAATTGGAGATTATATTTGCAGTCATTTGTACCACCTCTCTTGATAATGATTCTCCTAATTATTTTTGGGTGTAGGCTGAATGGTGATAGAAGGGAGAGACTGAACTGGGCAGAAGTCGTGAAAAATATTGTGACACAGGCAGGGATATGATTCATACAACCTTTATTAAAGTTGAACCCTGGAGCTGGGTGTCATGAGATCAATACAGTTTCCTGTTTTTGTAAGTCAAACTGGCTCTGATTTCTTCATGTTTTCCCAGCAATTCAGGGTGCTTATTAAAAGAAGGTCTCAGGAGAAGTAACATAATTAACAAGACCTTTACTGCACTGTGTAAACTGGCTCTCAATATGTTTGTGTTCTTGGTTTTGATCTGTCATCGCTGTCAGAAGGAGACGGTATTATTCCCCTTGGATTTCTGCACACAGAAGGTGATTGATGAGACAAATCGATTCCCGCAACAGTGGAAAAATCCTTCGTCACACTTCTCTACCATCATTGATTGACTGTATCGCTGTCATCCCCATCTTAGTTTGAGAAATAACTTTAATTAATAAATGGAAGGTTAGTGCTGTGTGCAAAGTCAGATCCATTCTCGATTGGGAGGACCTTAGTATTTACTAATGACTTTTTCACTTGACATACAACAATTGCAGTTTGATTTAAACACAAGGGACCATTCTAAATAACAGTAGAGAAGTCTGCATTATGCATATTTGACTGCAGTTGAGGGCACTATAGCTTTTGGTTTATTTCTGATTGCAAATGCTTATTGAAACCTACTGTGTACCAGACATGGGACTGGGAACTATAGATGCAAAGATGATGAAGACATGAAATGTGCTCACTGTGACAGACCTCACAAAAAGATTCACATAGGCACCTCAAATGTCTCCAGCAGGCTTCTGCCTCCTGGATAAGAAGACTTCAAGTGTTTGCCACTGCACACGTTCTGATTAGTAACCTACCTCACCTCCCATCACCTAGCCCTCACCTTTCTTCTCTCTGTGAATCTAAAAAATGGGAGGTAGTTTCACATACAGTTTGTGTCAACAGTCTATGTCTGCCATCCCTCTGCCATGGTGGCTTCCTTCATTGCCCCTCATTAATCATTGGTCAGTACTGCTTGGCTCATCCACACTGGTGGTGCCCAGTGTCTCCACTGCTCTGTTTGGGCTGCAGACCCGGGATAGCCAACCTAGTCCCAATCTTTGGTGCTCACGCCTTTCTCCAGCTTGTTGATGGGGATGGAGACAGGGGTGGGAGTGAGGTGGGGGAGAAAAGGATATCTGGCAGCAGAATTGTTAGATTTATAGTAATAAGTTTATTTTGCTTTTCCCTGATAATCACATTGTCATTTCACTCCATGGTATATTGACAGCCGGGTAGCTGGATTAGAGCAGCTTAAGTTGATCTCATTGAACTCATAACAAATGAAGTCTGGCCTGCTACAGCAAAATCCTCTCTAGAGTCTGGCTCATGGTGGCCTCTTCCTGAGTCCATTGGATGTGTCTATATATTTCTGAACCATGATAGTACATAGGTTCAAACTCATACCCATGTGAGTCCTTAGGCACTGTGAAAATCAGTGTCTTTTAGTAAACTTTGTTGTTAACAAACAACTCTAGAACTTAGCAGCTTAAAACAATATTATTTTATTATCTTTCAGGAGAGGCACCTGTGGCTCTGTGTGTAGGGCACCAGCCCCATATACCAAGGGTGGTGGGTTCAAATCTGGCCCTGGCCAAACTGCAACAAAAAAATAGCTGGGTACTGTGGCAGGTGCCTATAGTTCCAGGTACTTGGAAGGCTGAGGCAAGAGAATTGCCTAAGCCCAGGAGTTGGAGGTTGCTGTGAGCTGTGATGCCATAGCACTCTATTGAGGGTGATAAGTGAGACTCTGTCTTAAAAAAAAACAACATATATATATATATATATATATATATAATTTTACTATCTTTCAGTTCTGTAGATTGATTAACTAGGCTTAGCTGATCTTTTCTTCTGGTCTCATTTGGAATCTCTCATGTGATTGCAGTCAGATGGTGGCGGAGTTTGAGTCATCTTGACTTATCTGAGATCACTGGGCCCTGTTCATTTGCCAAGTAGACTCAGGGGGCCTCGTCTGTTACTAAGCAGCATTTCATGTCTTCTTGGTGGCAGCTTAGGGTTCCCCAAAGCAAGCATTCTGAGATGGAGGAAGCAAAAGGTATCAGCCCCTTTAAAGGCTAGGATTGACAGTAGTATAACATTACTTCTGCTGATTCTGTTGGTTGGTTAACTCAACTCACAGGCCAGCCGGATTCAGGGTGGGAAGGTGCTGTGCAAGGACGTGAATCCTGGGACTAGCTCCCACATTCACCCCATTTCCCAATGATACATGTCTTTTTCACATGCAAAATAAACTTTTCTTTCCAAAGCTATTAAAGACTTGTCATACTATGGCATTAGGTTTAGATTTTATATCTAGAATCTGGTCATCTAAATCATATCCAAGCAAGCATATATTTCCTTGGGTTTATCTCCTATCAATTTGAAGGCTAGTGAAGTAAAAAGTAAATAATCTGATCCCTACCCAACACAGAAACAATGGTTAGGTAGTGATTTTTAAAATTGAAATAGAAAGCCTATTTAAGAAAGGGGAAATAGAAAGAATATAGCTGTCACTGGTTCATAGCAATCCTAAAGTTCACTTGGGAAATTATTGCAAACTTGACTAAAACCCTTTTCTACTCCCTAGAGTGGTCCTCCATGGCTCTTGTTTCCATGATCTAGGCTCCTGTCTTCACCCTCTGGGCATCTTTCCTTTCCACCACTATAAGTTTGGGGCCCAGAGACCTCTTTTCATTTTAAATGATATCTGTATCTTTTAGTTCAAGCTGATAGTGTTTTTGTGTGTATAGTTTTCTTAAAACTTTGTGAATTTCCTATAAATCATACAGAAGTTCACTTCATTAGGCAAAAGGCACACGCTCAGTTGTCTTTGGGATAGACCCCTTTCTGCCTTAGGCTGAGGAGTAAGGTGCTGTGGGATATGTCTTAATGTTCTTGGAAGTGCTGTTGTCTGGATGAGAGAGGCTATGAGATACACCCTTCAGGTTCTTAGAAGCCTCTCTGTATAGGGTAGAAGGGTCTATGTAGAAGGGTCTACCCTCTCTGTAGAAGGGTCTATGAGGGACTCTCAACAGTTCCTGGTATCTCAACAAATGAGCTACACCATTGCTACAGACTTGACTCTGGGATCGTATTTTGCTAAAAGAGAACTGGATATGTCTTTGCTGAGACCATCTCTCTTCTAGAATCTTTTGCTGCCTGGAAAAGTTAAAAAAGAGAAAGTTTTATTTTTGAATATAGAAAAGTACTAAATCCTTTATATTTTCTCCAACTTCTGGGTGAAAACTGGAGCTACCTTTTTAGTTCCTTATGATCCTCCTGTACATTAGCATAAGCAACCAAAAGATCCAGAAGCCAGTTGGTGTTTTCAGTACCATCATATCCGTGGGGAACTGGTTCCAGGAGCCCCACAGATATCGGAATCCAAAGATGCTCAAGTCCCTTATGTAAAATGATATACTATTTGCATATAATTTGTGCACATCCTCCCATATACATTAAGTCATCTTTACTTATAATACCCAATACAGGCCAGGTGTGGTGGCTCAAGCTCGTAATCCTAGCACTCTGAGAGGCTGAAGTGAGAGGATTGCTTGAGCTCAGGAGATCAAGACTAGTCTGAATAAAGCAAGATCCTGCTTCTAATAAAAAATTAGAAAAACTAGCCTGGCATTGTGGTGAGTGCCTGTAGTCCCAGGGACTGGGGAGGCTGAAGCAGGAGGTTTGCTTGAGCCCAGGAGTTTGAGGTTGCTATGTGCTAATGATGATGCCACTGCACTCTACCCAGAGTGACAGAGCAAGACTCTGTGTAAAAATAAAATAATACCTAATCCAAATGTAAATGCTTTATTAATAGTTGTCATACTATATTTTTAAAATTTGTATTTTTTTAGTTGGCTTTTGAAAAAAACATTGTCAACCTGTAGTGGGTAGAATGCATAGATGTAGAAACTGCAGACGCAGAGCTGGTGGGTATCAGGCCTGACCAGAACTTATCTAGCCAGGTATATGTCATTGTTCACATTACATGGCTGGATACTTTCCAGATAGCCCTCATATTCTGACCGGGAAATTCCCTAGCCAGATCTTTGAGTTTATTATATACCCTATCTTCTATGCGACGCATGACACTTTTGCTAATTGGCCTGCACATAGGTCAGATCACTTTTCCTCCGGCTTCCAATAGCAATTTCTTCAGTGCCCTTCAAGTTTTCATCATTGGTATCCTCAAGAACTCTTCTAGTTTCTGTCTGCCACTGAATGCCAAAGCCAATGCCATATATTTTAGGTTTTTGTTATGGCAACATTCTACTTCTATGAACCAAATTCTGTTTTGGTCATTTATTTCTGTGCAACAAACGACCTCAAAACTTAGTAACTTTAAACAACAATTTTAGGCTCAGTGTCCACTGCTCAGTGGTTAGGGCGCTGGCCACATACATGGGGCTGGCAGGTTCAAACCTGGCCCAGGCTTGCTAAACAATCATGACAACTGCAACAAAAAAATAGCTGGGCATTGTGGCAGGCCCAGCTACTTGGGAGGCTGAGGCAAGAGAATCGCTTAAGCCCAAGAGTTGGAGGTTGCTGTGAGCTGTGACGCTATCTAATGAGGGTGACATAGTGAGATTCTGTCTCAAAAAACAAACAAAAACAACCATTTTATCAACTCTCATTTCTCCGTGCTTGACTAGGCACCTTTCTAAAGGAACTGGGGTCTTGTGACTGCTGTCAGATGTTAGCTGCAGTCAGATGTGGGGCTGTGATCGCACTCCTAGGAGTCCAGCCAGGCCTCTCTCCTCCGTGTGGTACCACACCTCTCTTTCTCCATATGGCCTCTCTGCACATTCTTTCTAATCAGGCACCTGTCCTTCTTACACTGTGGCTCTGCACTTCCCAGATGGAATGTCCCAAGAGGGAGGAAGCAGCAGCAGCCAGTTGTTTTAAAGGCTGAAACTGAAACTGAGCCACTTTGGCCTTAGTTTTTGGAAATCTTGAATCAGTATAGAAGAGGACCATTCAAGGACATGGATAGCATGAGACGTGCAATTTGGGAGCCATCTTTGGAGACTAGCTACCACATGGTGTATGAGGCTACATATTTGCAATTTGAAAATATCAGGATTAGGTTATATTCCTTAATTATGGGCATTACTGTACTAGCAGTCTGCTTTAACTCAGGTAGGAACCTCCCCATATACATTTAAGTGTGTTTATGTATGTGCATGTGTACAGATAGATATTCAAAGATTTGGAAGTGCATGCAGTCATCACCTTATGACAGATAATTCAGAGAATACTTACACTTTGCCAGATGAAACAATATGGGGAAAATGAGAAATACGGGAAGTATCAGTCTGGAAACCAAGGGATTCCTCATCTAAACCGAGGATTGCGATAGCACAGTAGCAATGAGACCTTGGATGAGTTCCAACTTCTCTGGATTTTGGTTTTCTCGTCTGTAAGAATGTTTTCCTGTTTAAGTTCTTGGACACGAACCACACGGTTTACTTTTACTTATCTTTCAAGACTGAGCTGAAATGTTAACTCTTTCGTGATGTCTTCCCCCAAATCTAATCATGACGCCCTGTATAGCGTCATCAGCCACCAAGTTATGCAGAAAAGTTTTAAATGTTTAACCACATTTATACAACAGGTGATTTGCTAAATCAAAAAGTAATTTGAATTATTTGGCTGTGGGTTAAAACATAAAATTTGTTTTTAGTCTCTGTTTTTATCATGGATATAACTTAGACGGAAGTCCGTATTGTAGGTGGCTGTTTCAACAATTCCTTAAAGGTATATAATTGTGCTTGTTTTAGTCAGGATCAGATAACTGCTAAAACAAATAACCCACACATTTCTGTGGCTTAACATAGTCAGTTTAATTTTTGCAGATGTAATAATTCAACATGGGTGTTCACTGATGAGCAGTTTCTGGGCAGTTGTCCTCCATCAGTCCTTCCTATCCTATTTATTTCCTTGCCTTTTTTAATGTTTTTTTTTTTTTTTTTGAGATAAGGTCTTGTTCTGTCACTGGGCCTAGGGTACAGTGGCATCATTACAGCTCACTGCAATCTCCAACTCCTGGGTTCAAGTGATTCCCCCTGCCTCCACCTCCCCAGTAGCTGAGACGAGAGGCCTGTGCCATCAGGCCCAGCTAATTCTTCTATTTTGTGTAGAGAAGGATTATAGGTGTGAGCCACCGTTGTTCCATTCCATTTGCAAGTGAGGCATGAGAGGCAGGATTGCAGGTGGTCCAGGTCCCAAAGAGATGCTCATCCCTTCTGCCTGCATTCCATTAGCTAGAGCTCAGTCAGATTTCTACTCACAGCTTCAGGGGGGCTGGGAAGGATAATTTAGCTGAGTGCCCAGACAAGGGCGAGATGATGAGCAACCACTGCCATCTGCCACAACGTTCTTTCTCCTATGCGTTATGTTTCACTCCACAGGGCTTTGACACTTATTTTTTTCTACGTACATTCTATTTTTCACTTTAATATTAGAATGTGTGAGTATGATGAATAGAGAGAAATGTTCAGGCAGATTTCAAAAGATCTCCCAGTGTATCAACGAACCTTTATGCTTATGATAAAGTGGCTCGGGGTCATGGCCTCAGGATGGGATGAGGGGAAGGCAGCTTTTTGGTAAATACTGTCCTGGATATATTGAATTTCCCATTATGAAAGAAAAAGCCTTAGTTAAAATAGATAATTCATTACCAGCTAAAATGCTGTTTGATATTAATTTCTTCTTTTCACTCCTGGCACATTAAAATAGAAAGTGATTGACAGATGATATTCCGAAGAACAGAGGAAATAAATTTCACCCCTTGAATTATTTTGCATTTTGATAGCCCCCTCAGGTCCTTTCTGTCCCCCCCCTTTCTGTAAGAGTCCTTATAAACATGGAGCTACTTAATTTCTAGCCCGCTGGAGATAGTGCCAGATAGTAATAAAGCTTCTCGAAGCTCACGCTGTCAGATTTATGAAGTGGAAGAAAGATATTCCAGTAATAGGAGGAAATGTCAACCAACCATATTGCTAGTTAATGTCAACACAAATCAGCAGCAAGATAGTCTCCTTGACTATATGCTAAGGGCTGAGTCCTTTTTTGGTAAACTTTCCACATCTGTCACTGCTTGATAAATGAATCTTACTAAAACACGGTGAAGACGAAAATGACAATAGGGAGACATCGCAATTTTTTTTTTTGTCTTTGTTAAACAGTATCTTATTTCTAGAAATGCTTTAAATTTAAAAATGGACTTAGCTGTAAGTTATTGGGATGGTGAAAAAAATCACTAGTATAGAAAATGTCAAAGTTTAACTGCTGTTCTCCAGTCTAACAGTGACCGCGGGCTAGACTAGGATAATGGAGTTGAATGGAGTCTTTTTCAAGCTACAATGAGACTGTTTTAGTCTCACTGATGTTTTTGCCAAAGATTTCGTGCTCACATGATAATTAGATCCTCCTCCAAATTCCCCTTGCTTAATATTCTACTTTGAAAAGTCTACTGAGATTAGCCTAAGGGTTGAATTTTGAATTAAAAAATATGAATTTTGATTGTTGTTATCACCATAAAATTAATCTATTTTTATTGTGTGAAATTGAGAAATGCAGAAACGGAGAATGAGAATTACTCAATCTTAGTACCTGGGGAGTTACAACCACATTGACAGATGAGAGCCAGGATCAAGTTCTTTTGGAGTGTTCCTTTTTAAATCTAGATATGTATTTTACATTTAAAGGTGGTAATCATACTGGACATCACAATGAAGCATCTTAATTTTCCTTAATTTTGTCCATCTAATTGCAGATTCCATAAACCTGATTTTATTATAATATCTTATAATTCCAACAATAAGGAAGTATGATTATAAAGAATTTAGAAAATACAGAAAGGCAGAGAGAACAATTAATTGCCTGTAATCTCATCACTCAGGTTATTTGATCATTTTTTTGAAAATTGATATATTTAAAATGGTTGAAATTATAACTCATACACCATTTTGCATTGTTTCAATAGCCTAATCTTGCCACAGAAGCATTTTCCTATGTCATCAAAAACTCTGGATTAATGAGGCTTAAAAAACTTCATAAAATTCCATCACATAATTTATTTAAGTGATGTCCTGTTGCTGTGCAAAATGATGCTGTAATAAACGTGTCTGGGTGTAATTTTTGTTTGCAGATTGGACTTTTTCCTTAGGAAGAATTCTTAAAATCCGAGAGTATCAAAATGTTAAGGTATATGGTTCACATCTCCAGAGTAGCGGCACCTGCTTGTATTCCTACCAGCAATAAACGTGTGCCTGCCTCACAGTGTTGCTTACATTTTATTACTGTAGAAAAATCCATGCGAATGATAGATGAGAACCAGTATCAAGTTTCTCTGATCAAGCTGATTCTGAGCAGTCAGCCCAGGGTTCTGAGAACGCCAGTTATTTGCATCCTGCACCCTCTGTTCTCTGGGGTCAGAAGGAGCCTGCAAATTCAACGTCTATGTTTCAGTAAACATTCTTGAGTGCTGCAGCCCTGTGCTAAATTCTAGGAAAATAAAGATAAATTAGCTATGATCCTTGAACTTATGGCAGTTTTTCAACTGATACGCGTAGGCATGTTGTTGTGCTAAGATACCAAGTCCCTTGGCCTTCAGGGCCCGAAGTGACCAGAACCATTAGGATGGTCACTTCTGGCAGACAGCAGACTTTGTTGCTGAGCTCTGATGAGGCAAATGCTGCCAAACACTGCCTCCCTGTCACCTTGGTGTTCTTGATGTTTTTCTGTAGAACTACATTTTCATGGGTAGGAATAAATACATCTACTATTCCCTCCTCATTGCCCCCCAATGTACACACACCCCATGTGGTTGATGGTGGTGGGGGCACACTCACATTCTCTATGATCTATAATATCACTAACTTGGTAAACTCAGTATTCCTTATTGTGGGCTTAACTAACCTCTTTGTGTTTTGTTTGTTTTTTAAGACAGTCTCAGTTTGTCACCCTCTGTAGAGTGCTGTGGCATCACAGCTTGCAGCAATCTCCAACTCTTGGTCTCAAGTGATTCTCTTACCTCAGCCTCCCAAGTAGCTGGGACTACAGGTGACTGCCACAACAACTAGCTATTTTTAGAGATGGGGTTTCACTCTAGCTCAGGCTGGTCTCAACTCATGAGCTCAGGACCACCCGCCTTGGCCTCCCAGAGTGTTAGGATTATGGGCATGAACCACCACACTCGGCCTTAACTAAGCTCTTTGAAAGGCTGTAGGACTACCTTGGGCAAGGTAAGAGACATTACCTTTTAGCTGTATGAAATACCATTTGTGGCATTTCAGAATCTCCTGAATTGGGACAGAACACGATGAATTGCATTTTTCAGAAAGTACAATGAATAGCCCCTCAGTTCTCTAACCAGGTTCTATACAAATTGAAAGACACATAGAGCCTAAAACATGACTCTCACTGATAGAAGCTTTCTGTTCTCTGGGGATAGCTCAATTCTAGTAGTAGAAAGGAAACCCTCGGCAGGAGAAAAGCAGCTGGTGTGAGCATGCCCAGTTTCTTCTCAGATTTGCTCAAGTAAATCACTTCTGTACTCTAGAGGTGAAAAGAGTAAAGGACAGAGGAGTGAAACATAATAGATTTCCAGCCCCTTGGAAAGAAACTTCAGGAAAGGAAGAATCATTTTCTGCTAACGATATGTTACAGCGGAAGGTACAAACCGGGAGATTGAAATAGGTAACCATGGGTCAGACCATAGACACCCTTGAATGGCAACAGGAAGTCACTGTAGGTACTCGAGAGGAAGGATAAAGAAAACAATTTAAAGAAAAGAAAAAAATAGTTTAGAGAGCAAAAGTAGATGGATTAGAAAACGTAAGAGGTAACCAAGGCTTAGACATAGTTTTGGGGGGACATTTCAAGAACAAAACAGGAAATGTGAGGACAGTTATTCTATGTTGATCCCCAGGGTAGAGCTATGTAGTCGAAAGCAGATGTGATGCCAATGTAGGCTTCAATTCAGTGCAAGGAAGAGCTCAGGGGCAGAGCGGCTGTCACGTGTATTGTGTATTAGACAGGTTCTTCATAGAGCAGAAGTCACTTCTGTGAGCCAGGTCTGGTCCATTTCCATCTTTTCTTTGACTTTAGGCAGTTTAATTAAATTAATTAATTAATTAATTAATTTTTTAAAAGACACATTTATTCAGCGTCACGATCAGACTGTTACATTTAGCAATCAACAGCATGGCTGCAAAAAAAAAATTATTAATACCCTCTGTTGGGAAGCTTTACACTTTCCACAGAACAGAAACTAAAATAACCTGTTATACAATTAGTCACCAATACAGTCCTTGAATTTTTTGCCCATACACATGAGTATTGTCTAAAACATGTCTTCTTTGTAGCAGTTAGGCCCTGCCACCACTGTGCTTGGCTGAGTTCACAAATCTGTTGTAACCTGTAGCTTCCCTGTCACTTCTCTGGCTCTCCCCTCCTGCTAAGCTTTGTTTCCTGGGAATAATAATTAAAACCTTCTGCCACTGCCATAGCTACTGCTCCTACTGGAACCACCATTGCCACCTTGGTTTCATGGTTTGGCAAAGTATTGGCTGCCACCACCATAAGGGCCAGAGCTTCTGCCTCCAAAATGTCCTCCCTTCATGGTCCAAAATTTGATGACCGATTGTTGTAATTGCCAAAATCATTGTAACTTCCACCACCTCCAAAACTGTTTCCATCATTACCAAATCCATTGTAGCCACCCCCACTGCCACCATATCCATCACCATAGCTGTCACTAAAGCCACCACAACCAAAAGTGAAGTTTTGTCCATGGCCAAAGTTGTCATTTCCACCAAAACCACCTCCACGACCCCCACCAAAGTTTCCAGAACCACTTCAACCTCTGGCTGGACGAAGTACTAGCCATCTGTTGCTTTGATGGGCTTTCCTTACTTCACAGTTATGGCCATTCACAGTATGGTATTTCTGAATGACAATCTTATCCACAGAATCATGGTCATCAAACGTATCAAAGGCAAAGCCCTCTTCTTGCCACTGCCTCCATCAGTCATGACTTCAATCACTTCCATTTTCCCAAACTGTTCAAAAGAGTCTCTGAAGTGATGTCTTCAGTATCTTCTCTAATGCTACCAGCAAAGATCTTTTTCACAGTTAAGGGGCACCAGGGCTTTGAGAATCTTCTCTGGAAACGGCTCTCTCTGGTTCCACGACTCTTCCATCCACCTTGTGTGGCCTTGCATTCATGGCTGCATCCACCTCCTCCACGGCAGCGGATCTGACAGACCCAAAGCCCCTGGAGTGCTTGGTGTTCGGATCTCTCATTACCACGCAGTCTGTGAGCGTCCCCACTGCTCACAAAGGCTCCTCAGACTCTCCTCAGTCATTTCAGCTCGACCCTCCAATGAAGAGCTTCCGCAGCTGTTCGGGCTCTTTAGGAGACTCTGACTTAGACCTGAGGGTGGCGGGAAGAGAGGCTTTAACGATGCTTCCTCGGCAGCGTCCACAGGCAGAGAGGGACTTCAGGCAGTTTTAGACACTAGAAAGTGGAGATAACATTTAAAATTTTTAAAGTCAGAAAAAAAATCTGGATTTCTAGTTTCTCATGAAAAATCAGAAAACTTAGTGGCACTGGGCTCATTAACCTGGAGATAACAATTAGGTGGAGCTGTGGAGGGTGACCCAGTAGACACGGTGTACACTTTCTTGTTTGCCACAGTCCCCATCATTCCTTATTGCCTGGTCCCTTCACTTTTTTCAATACCTGCTTAGTCCCTGTAGGCTTTGGAGTTTTCAACCCTTGTTTTATGGGGTGTCAGTGCATTGAGGAGGAGGATGCGTTCCTCTCAGCATCTCTGACATGACCTTTGGCCATTGTGTCTAACTTTATCTCATGTTAACTATGACCAGGTTCTTTTTTGTGACTTTTATTCCACACATTCTTATTGTTTTAGTAATATTTCTTCTTGCTTGGTAACCACCATGTGAGGTTTTTAATCTGTCCATAAACACAAAAATGGACACCAGTGGCCTTCCCACCGCTGTCAGGTCTGCAGACAGGCCAGATCCCAGGCCAAATGGGGAAGTGGCCAAGTTGGCTGGAGGCATGGCTTCTCCCACTCAGCACCTGCTCACTGGGACTAGAGGTTCCCTGAGAACTTTGCTCTAGGAGCCTTGTTGTTCCAGCGTTTCCTTCCTTAGTCACTACTGAGCATGACCTCACAGCACCCTGCATGGCTCCGGGTTGGCCTATTGAACTGCTTAGCATGGGCTTAATACATGAGAAGGAATACCAGAGCCATGCTGGAGAGGTCTCTATCCCATGCCCAGCACAAGGAAATTTGATCCACAAGGGAGTAGGTAAGTCATATGATTCTAGAGAAGCTAGGGAGAGATGAAAAGGATGGTGAGGGGGCAAGAGAAATGGGGGGCAGGTGGTTAAGGTGGGGTGATCAGGAAGGGGAGGGATAGAGCAAAGCGTGGGTACATTGCAGAGTGGGTGCAGAGTGAAATTGGGGATTCCAGTCACCACTATCATTTTTGTATATAGTGTGGTTTATTACCTTTGCTGACCCAGAATGTCTTGTATGGATCTCATTTCTTTATAGTGACTGACAGAGAACCAATGAAATAGATGAACCTTGCTGTTACGTTAGAGGGAGAAGGGCCTCTAAATGCTCTTTTATTCCATAAAGGATATGTGTATTAATAATACAACCACTACAATTTAACTTAGATATTTGTAGCACATCACCTCATTGGATGAATGTTCAGCTTGCACATGTTGTTCTGTCTCTGGGAAATGTCCCAGAAAATGAAACAGGATATGTGTCCTTGGGTCTCACCAGCCTACAGCTCAAGATCTATCTGTGCCAAGGTTCAGGCTATGATAAAGAGTGGCTTTCTTTCATGACATAAATATCATTAAAAATTAGAAACATATGCCAAACTGATTTCCATTTAATAATTTATCTCAATAAGCAAACACACATTTAACTAAATGTAAATGCCAAAATATAAAAACTGACACATTTTCAGTACGTTCAAGTTTCCCATTTGCCAGTTTTTGAACTCCTCCTCAGACTGTGCTGAGCTCTGCCCTTGGGCCCTGCAGTCCTGGGTCGCCCGCTCCTGCCACTGCACTGCACGGCCTTTCTGCTGCTCTCAGCCATTCTTGAGTTTTGCTAAACTGCATTTCCTGTAAACCCTTTAGTAAAGCAAATCACCACAAAATGGATTGGGAATTCCCAAAAGAACAACATTATAATTGAGTGTTGTCTTCTTGGCTTAGATCATGAAATCTCATATCAAATAAACCAAAGATTGACTAGCAGTCTTTCATTTTTAAAAAAATAATAATATTAAGTTCCATAAAATGGGAAGAAATGCCTATATGTGCTGATTGCAAAAAGGCTCAAATACAAAGGTTATATGAAGTCCAGAAAAATTCTAGCTTTGCTGTATCATAAATGCAACTGATCTTACGTGACTATATTCACTATTCACTAGAATAACCACCCGTTCAATGGACATGGCAGATGTACGTATTTTACCAGAGTACAACTCCATTAGGTTTTATACCACAACTAATCTCTAAGAAAAAACCACTTGTGTACTTTTGATTTAGTGTCAGAGATGACTAGCCACAATTATTTGACAATGTTATTAAAAATACTTGCATGTATTTATGGAAGGCTGGATTTTTTTCATGTTTCAACCAAAATAACAAATGCATGAGCAGATACGAAAATTCATGTCTCCTAATGAGACAAACAGGAAGTGACCTGCAAAATGTAAAATGCTCAAGAATCTAGTCTTCTCACGACACTGTTTTATGGGAAAATAGTTGTTTATATAAACATACATTATTTCTGTTACTACGTAATGGGTATTAATGTTATTCTAAATAAATTAATAAATATTTTTAACAAAATCTTCAAAATTCAACCATCCACAAAACATTTACTTAGTGATCATTTTCTTCACATTTCAGACCTTGAAAACCTTCTGGGGGATTATTTTTACAATCTGCATTTTTCAGAAGTTGGGTAAAACAGAATGTTAGTGCCTCGGTGGCAGGCTGGGTTCCCTGGAAAGCCAACTTGGAGATGGAATTTCTTTCAAAGGGCATGGCCTTGGGAAGGAGGGAGGCAGAAGGAGAAGGCAAGCTGTCCTGAGAGGTGGCTTGGCACGCCCCACAGAGAGCTCCGGAGGGAGAATGGTCCCGCAGAATTGGATTGCGCTGGGGCAAAATTAGGGTTGGCAGGTAAAAAACAGGGTACCCAGTGAAATTGGAATTTCAGATTCAAATTTTGGATGGGATATATTTATACTAAAAAATGATTCATTGTTTATCTGAAATTCAAGTTCTCCTGTTATTTTTATTTCCTAAATCTGGAAAGTTTATCCAAAATGGCCAGGCCTTTGTATCTGCCCTTCAAACAGTTACTGGATGTGAATCACTCCAGGAGTTGTGTGGCCCCGGGGCGTGACAGCTTTCTGTTGCTGAAGCAACCCCTGAAGAGGCTGAGAGCTGAGGGGGTTTTGCTGACACCACTCCCCTCAGCTGGGCAGTAATTCCTTGAGGTGCACTGGGGCAGCCCAAGTCCATGTCTGTCCCACCATCCTGTTGCTGTTGTTGTTTTTAATGTTTCCCCATTGCAACCAGAAATAGCAAAAGCATCATTCATGACAAAAATAAAAATAATAAAATAAAGAAAGAAAGAAAGGTAGCTCAACAGCTGGGGCACCGGCCACATACACTGAGGCTAGTGGGTTCGAACCCAGCCCAGGCCTGCTAAATAACAATGACAACCACAACAACAAAATAGTCGAGCGTTGTGGCAGGCTCCTGCATTCCCAGCTACTTGGGAGGCGGAGGCAACAGAATCTCCTAAGAGATTCAACCAAGAGTTGAGGTGGCTGTGAGCTGTGATGCCACGGCACTCTACCCAGGGCAACATAGAGAGACTCTGTCTCAACAAATAAATAAATAAATAAATAAAAGCATCATTTAATTAACCTTAGGACTATAATTAGGGTGAAAGTTATTCTTTTTCAAAACTGGCCCCGGTGATATTCAAATACCATATACATAAATAAGTACTTCAGAGCAGCTGCTGTCTGTTCCTTCCATTGTCTCTATCAGAGATTGTCTCTACTAGACAGGACTGGAGGGATCACCCATCTGAATTTGTCCAAGATATTTTTTGGTTTATGGGTCTTATCCTTTTTGCTCTCAAAAGTGTCATAGTTTGGAAAATAACATATCTGGTCTCTTCAGTTAGAATTTTCCTAGCGCTGCTCACTGCAGGTAGACACCAGCCCCAACTTCTGTAGAATGGGAAACAAAGCTGCTGAGCCCTCCATCCCCAGCCAGGGATTCACTCTCTGTGCCCAGATCTGCTTCTGAAAAAGTCTCCAGTAAAACTGATTGGCCACCCTGAGCCAATCAGGTGTGGCTAGAAAATGAAGCTCTGTGAGTGGTCCAGCTTGGGTCAAGTGAATGAACACGAATGAGCTATGACTGGGTATAGGGGTGGGGGAACTGGGAGAGTAGGAGCCTGAGGTATAGACCCGGCCATGGGGACCTACTTCTCAGAGTGTTTTCACAAGTGGGAAGGTAGCTGAGCAGGGAAGATTCCCCAAGAGGGGTCCGCTCAAGTTAATTTAGTACCAAATGCGATACTACTTATTTGCCCCAAATTTCTCTCTCAAGTTTTGTATGCAGCTCCTTCATTAAAATGCTTTAGGATTTAGATGGTTATCTTCACCTTGTCTACACTGTTAATGATTTAAAACCTTTGAAAATGTCCTGTCTAATTCTTTATCTTGCCAGACGGTATGGTTCTTATCTTTTTGGAGGCTTGTCTAGCACCAGCTTGATCATTTAAAACGCTTTTTTTCTGGATTGTGGCCATTTTCTTTATGGAGTTTGCACATCGGAGTTTTGTGTGATTTTGATCATATATTCTGTTTGGTTACCAACATTGTTTTGTTGGCATTTTTCAGACGAAGTTGTTTTAATCAAGGAATAGTCAATATTGGCACCACACTCTGTTTTTCATACTGGGGTGTGTGTGTGTGTGTGTTATTAAAAGTTGTGATTTGAATAATAATCTATGTGCGCAGTGATGTTTCAAGGTGGGATGAATGACTATTTAGAGACATATAAATAGTTTAGACTACTTTTTCCCAGAACTTACTTGTTGTTATTAAATCTCTTGTATCAGTTTTTCCACCACGTTCTACCGCCTCGGAAATCTGTTTATAGTTTATCTCTGTTCACCCAAACATTTTGGTACATGGAAGAACTTAATGTTTTTTGCTAGACTGGGCATTTCACCAGGCAATCTTTCCCTCAGATAATTTATCAAAATAGCCAATAAAAAGTCTTAGAACTGGACCCTGAAGAATCCTAGAGTTTATCTTGTCCTTCTGGAGAAGTGATCATCTCTGTCCTTTGATCCCTGTCTCTAAGCCACGTCCTTATCTGTGATATGAACAGTCTAATCCAATGGCAATCCAACCAAAATAATACAGCAAGTTCTGCTTTGATCTACATAAAGATCTATACTAAGTGACATAAGGTGTGCAAAAAGCGTGTTGTGTGATTTAAGAAACTACACAAATGTTAGCTCCTCTTTTTGTTTTAGGACATCAATGGAATAAAAATATTTAATGACATCTGCTCAGGGTTTAAACTTTCATAGCGGTATCTTTAGAAATCTAAACATCTTAATGTGGCAAAAGCTGATGTTATTATTTGATGGGGATAGGTGGTTGATAAATGTTGCTGATTATAATTGATCATATTCAACTAAATTTAATGGGTGGCTATGTTAGTTGATTCCTAATTCAGAAAAAATTAAATTGTTTGGTAAGCAAGTATCTTGGCCCTCTTTGTGGAGGGGTATTCCAAGGTAAGAAACAAATGTCTAGACCATAAGTAGGTTTTTCTTTTGGAAAGACACAAATAATTCATAAAGTGGCTGTATTCAAAAATATTTACTGTAAAGTCAGAAATGTAATTCAAATTCTGTGTGGGGGATAAATGTGTCAATGGTTTTAAACAGATAAAATAAAATTTCAAATTGTGTTTATAGCCAAGTACCTTGACTGCAAAATGTTATTTTTCCTTAGCTAGCCTTAAAAAAGTTCCTTTGAAGTTCCTTTATGGTTTCTTTGAAGAGACTGTTTCTGGTATTTTGCTTTGGGGAATGTGGTCAAATAGATTAAAGAATGTCAGTGTTTTTTTTAATTTCCATTGAAAAATTAATTGTTAATTAAGCTTCAGATAGGTAGAAGATTGAATTTTGGCATTTTTTGGTGTGATTTTTTACACTCAATAGACCGAGAGTATTGGTGAGCCATTATGGAGTGGTTGGAAGTTTATGCATTGTGGTCAGAAAAATGTGGGTTCCTGATCAGGCATGTTTGTTAGGGCTAAAGAAAATATTAAACTTATCCAAGCCCTAGTTCCTTCATCAGTAAAAATGACGGGGTAATGGTAGTTGCTCCTTTACAGAGTTGTATGAGGAGGAGTAAGTAAGTGAGATCAGCCAGCTAAAGCATTTAACACAGGATCTGGCACCTAGTAGCTGCTACATAAATCATTCTTTTCTTTTCTCCTCTTTGTTGTTATTATTTTATTTTTATTATTTCCTGTATATATATTTTTTTTAGAGACAGAGTTTCATTTGGTCGCCCTCGGTAGAGTGCTGTGGCATCACAGCTCACAGCAACCTCCAGCTCTTGGGCTTAGGCAGATTCTCTTGCCTCAGCCTCCCGAGTAGCTGGGACTACAGGCACCCACCACAACGCCAGGTATTTTTTGTTTGCAGTTTGGCTGGGGCCGGGTTCGAACCTGCCACTCTCGGTATATGGGGCTGGCGCCCTACTCACTGAGCCACAGGTGCTGCCCTCTGTAGTCTTTTTTGTTTCTCACCAAATTCAATGCGATGTGAAACAGGATTTAAGAAGCTGCAGTTGTTGAGTTTGTAACAGCTACTAAAGGTAAGAAAAATGTTCCTCGGTAATACATGCTACACAAAAGAGAAGTAGTAGAAGGACAGGAATTTTATTTGGGTGGCTTACCTCCAAGCGTGTGGGGATGATGAGACTATTTTATGGTGCCAAGCTATGGAAATGGGCGTAGAGGAACCAGTGATGTGGGGACCTTGACTTTACAGCTATGTCCTTCTTCATAGAGTAACATTTGGGTAATCAGAAATGAATTACATTGCAAACTGATCGAAGTTTCTGTAAGCTAATTTTTTTTTTTTTAAAACAAATTGTGTACAAAGCACATTGGGAAGGAAAGCCTGAAAAAGGGAAATCTAAGTTTTCGTCTCAGCTCTTGCAGATTGTTTTGTGACCTTGGGCAAGCAGTTTAAACTCTGAGCCTTTGTTTCCACAATTGTACAGTATGTGTGAACTCTTAGATGGTCTGAGAAGTAACTTCTGGTACGAACGTTTCCTAATTCTATACTTTCTTAGGTTCTATAGCAATTATGTTAAGCTGACTTTCTATTTTTCTTTGTTCAAAGGTAGCTTGTAATAAGAGGGGTAATAGGGACAGGATTTGAATTAAGGGTTCCAATTCTAGTTCTCCCTTCTTTTAAATTTCAAATTAATACCAGGGCACACATTTTTAGGTTACATTGCTTTCAGTTCTAAGGTAAAGTTCAAGTTGTAGTTAAGCCCTTCCCTCAGAGGGCGTGCTGAACACCCACATATTGTGCATATTAGGTGAGATCCTGCCAATTGCCCTCCCCTCCCTCCCTCCTCTCTCTCTCCCCTCTCCTCCCCCTTGCCAGACTATATTTGTGTTTTATCACTCATGTGGACGTGTAGTTATTTATATATTGGTTTCATATTAGTATTGAATACACTGGATTTTCCCCCCATTCTTGTGATACTTTACTAAGAAGAATGTGTTTCAATTTCATAAAAGATGTAAAGTCTCCTCCAATTCCAGTTTTAACGCTCAGCAGTTATGTGACCTTGGGGAAATCTTTTATTTGTTTGTTTATTTATTTATTCCTGTTGGGGAAATCTTTCAACCTGGTGTTTCTTAACTCTGGCTGCAAGTTTAATTAATCTAGGAGGATTTAAAAATCACTGATGCCAAGCTTTGGTCTTGAAGATCCTAAATATTCATGCATCAGAAGGTTGTCAAAGCTCTCCAGATGCAAATTAAAACCACACTGTGATAGCGTCTCACATGTGTTAAGGTGGCTATTAGGACAAGAGATGACAGGTGTTGGTGAGGGTGTGGAGAAAAAGGAACCCTTGTCTGTTATTAGTGGCAATATAGACTGGTGTAGCCATTGTGGAAAACTGTATGGGGGTTCCTAAAGAAATTAAAAATAAGACAACTGTGTGACCCCGCAACCCCTCTTCTGGGAATATACCCAAAGAAAGTGAAATCATTACCTTGTAATGATATCTGCACTGTCATGTTCATTGCAGTGTTATTCACAACAGCCATTATATATACATACATACCACGTTTATGTATATATCATAAGATAAATATATTAAATTTATAATACTCAAGTCATATTTGACTTCTGCAATTACAAGAAGTGCTCAACATGACTTGTATTCTTTTTTTTTTATTGGTGTATATTGAATAACATGTATTACCATTTTAATCCAGTTTTTCCTTTCTTAGAATGTGTAATCATTTTTTTGGCAGCCTCTGTGTGTGTGTGTATGTGTATGCCATTGAACTTTAATCAGTCTTAAAAAACATGGAGATCTCTCACTTACATATGGGATGTAAACAAAAAATGTTGAATACATAGAGAATAGAACTGTGGTTATCAGAGGTGGGGGGCAGGGGAGAATTAGGCAGAGGTCAGTCAAAGGGTACAGAGAGCCATTCATGTAGGAAGAATAAATCTGGAGATCTAATGTACAGTGTGAGTACTGTAGTCAGTAATAGTGTATTGTATGCTGGAAATTTGCGAAGAGAGTAGAGGTTAGGTTTTCTTACTATACACATACAATGGGTAACTGGGAGAGATGACGGAAATGCTAATTTGTTTGGCTGTAGTGATGATCTCACTACGTATATTAAAACATCACGTTATACACCTAAAATGTATACAATCAACAAAATAAAAAGCTCTTTAGGTGATTTGTATGTACAACCAGGATGGAAGGATTGAGAACTGCCAACACCTATGAGACTTATTGTCCTTGCATCCAAAGCGGAGCTCCTAAAAAGAGGAATAGTCACCTCCCTTTCTGTGTCACAGGGTTGAGGGTCACATAAAATATGCATAAAAGCATTTAGCAATGTGTTAATGCATAGGAATAATTAAACGTGCCTTATTAAATGGCTTAGCCATTGTCATCATGGATCATTAGCATGTTGATTCTGTTGCTGGAGTCCTAACCTTTTCAGATGAAATCCAGTTGCTGTCTCTAAAAGTAGCTGAGCCCCCACACTCTGAGTTTGTATGTGGTTATTCTGCAGAAACTCCTAGAGCTGCTCTGGGACCCAGTGAGGGCCTTGTGGACTCAGTGATTATTCCTAATAAACACAACTCATCCAAGTTTTACAAGCACATCTCATCGCCACAAATCACCATGACATGCTTGCTTATCCCTTTGTGCCACAGCTTGTAAACACACTGAACTGTGGGATAAACCAACCCAGTGTTTGCTCAATGGGGGAATAATCAACTGTTTTTCAAATTTATCTTACTTTGTCAGGAATTCCTAATTAACTTCCATCTGACAAAATGTCTTTTAAGAACTTAATTCTTGATTTCCTTAGTGGTTACCTTTGGACGTTTTCATGCTTGCCACCTGGATACATATTTGTGCGTTCCACTGCTTTACTATCAATGTCTGTGACTATCGTACTTTTGGTAATGAATACTTTTTCTTTTCCCAGTAGTGTTAGAATCAGTCACAGCATGACTTTTAAAATTGTCCCACTGTGGTCTATATCCTTCATCATGCCCTGTTTTTCATGGACTTGGACATTGCCTGTGACATTGGGTGCAGCTCTGTGTCTGGAGTGTGTGCTCCTGCCCACAGCAGCTCTTCAGCATGGAGTCACAGATGGTGACAGGCTCCAGGAAGGGCTGTCAGTGCACACATTACTCCTTCCTTTGACCTGTCAAGGCTGTAGTATCCATTCAACATTTCTCTGCTCACCAGAAAATATAGCTTGGCAAAACAAAAGAAACATCTAGAATCTTTCCAACAACTATATATATAACATATATATTTGTTTTGCAAAGATTTCTGACACTTTCCCCAATATCTAGGTCTGGGAATTAGTTTTAAAAGGACAAATGCTTCTTTTCTTAGGAATCCCCTCACATGACAAAGCCTTTTAAGATATTAGAGACTACTTATTGATGAAACAAATAGCTGAATTACAACGAAGAACAATCTCTTCTGGTATTCAAGCCATGTATATTGTTGTACAGGTTTTCTTCAGTTTTGCTACTCACAAGCATAGGACATAATACAGATGAAAGCATTTTATTTTTAATTTTTATTATTATTATTTTGAGACAGAGTCTCACCTCATCACCCTCAGTAGAGTGCTATGGCGTCACAGCTCACAGCAACCTCAAACTCTTGGGCTTAAGTGATTCTATTGTCTCAGCCTCCCGAGTAGCTGGGACTACATGCACCTGCCACGATGCCCAGCTATTTTTTTGTTGCAATTCTCAACAGTTCCTAACTGTTTTTAGGTGGATGGGCTGGGCTTGAACCTGCCACCCTCAGTATATGGGGCTGGCACCCTACCCACTGAGCCATAGGAGCCACCCAGATGAAAGCATTTTAATCATGTGTGTGATATGTGTGTGTGTGACACACACACATACACATGGTGTCCCAAAGGTTGTCCATGAAGTCTCTATAGGGAAGGTGGGAAATTGTAGTTAAATATTTATTTAGCTACAATGTAGCTACATGTTTATTTTGTAATGAATATTTACTTACAAAATATTCATTATAAAGTTTTACAACAAGATGGCTAACACATAGAGAATATTTTGTATATCTTTTGAAAAAATTTCTAATGAACTTTGTGTAAGTAGAGGTATATTTAGCTACAATCTTCCATTTTTCTCTGTGTGATGACTTTCTGGGCGAGCTTTAGGACACTGTGTGTGTGTTATATGTAACACTGACCAGGGCTTACCGGGTTGTATGATTTTTACATTTTTTTGTTTCTCTCTTTTTTTTTTTTTTTTTGAGATGGAGCCTCAAGCTAACCCCCTGGGTAGAGTGCCATGGCATCACGCTCACTTCAACCTCCAATTCCTGGGCTCAAGCTAGTCTCCTGCCTCCGCCTCCCAAGTAGCTGGGACTACAGGCGCCTGCCACAATGCCTGGCCATTTTCTGGTTGCAGCCATCATTGTTGTTTGGTGGGCCCAGGCTGGGGATTCGAACCTGCCACCTTAGGTGTATGTGGTTGGCGCCCTAGCCACTTGAGCCACAGGCGCCGAGCCGATTTTTACATTTTTAAAGGGTTATAATGAAAAAAAAAAAGAATATGCAGCAGAGACCACGTGGCCCACAGCCTAAGATAATTAGTATCTGGCCCTTTATAGAAAATGTTTGCTGATCCCGGAGCCCCATGGATAGGGTGACTAGATGTCTGGCTTTTGGCAGGACAGTCCCACTTTTTAACAATATGTCCTGCGGCATTTTAAAAAAGTCCCAATTTTTGGAAAAAATGCATGAACGGGCAGGAGAACAGGAAGGGAATATACGGTTTTTGGCTGCCATGTGGCTATTTCGCCAGAATATGAGTTTTATATTATTTTTGTTAACTTTATAATGTTAAACTGTAATAGTAACAAATAATTGTTGAAAAGTGATTATCGAGAACTGCTTATCAAAGTTTGCATTGTTGTCAGGCCCTGCCCCTGCCCTGCCCCTGCCTTGCCCCCCACCCTGCCCCCGGCCATGTTGTCCCACTTTACCAATGTTAAAATCTGGTCACCCTACCCATGGAAAGTATCAACAATGGTACCCACAAAATAGTTCACTTATTTTTCACTTTCACTAAGAAATGCATTGTCTTGTCTTCTTCGAAGTATCAATTTCCACTTGCAGAATCAGTCTTCACAGCTGGTCTTAAACCAGGCTGTGAATCTCCTCCAGTAGACTCTGCAACACAAGCTGCTCCAGTGAGCTCTCTGGTGGGAGCTGCCCTCAGCCAGAGCTGCTGCTGTTCACACCCTGGTCTGTGCTCTGGCTTTCACTTCTCTAGACCTCTCCGTCTGTCACCACCAGCCACCAATTTGCTGCACACCTTCCTTGACCCTGGCTTTTTGGCCAAATGAAGATTCCATTCTCATTGCTCTTAGGAGTCTGCTGTTCTGCCTGGATCTCCTTTTTAGTTTTCTTTTTTTCACCTTCTTTCTCTCTCTAGGTCCCTCTTCTGTGACCCCTCCTTCTCCTTTACCCCAGAATCTCAGCTCTACTGAGGCAGATGCCTTCTAGATCTAATATTCCTACTCTTTGTCTTTGCCTGCTCCTGCCCAGGCTCAATTTTCTTATTGGTTTCAAAGTTGGTCCAGTTCTGCCACCTGAAATAGAAAGGAGACAGAGACAGTGTGAGGAGAGGCCTCTGGTGTCCTCCCTCACATGACCAACGGAACCATTTTTGTGAACCTACGATCACCCTTTCTGGACATTGCTCGCCTTTACCTTTCATTGTGTTCTCCTGGTGTAATCTCCTTCCCAGAGACCTTCTGGCTGCCTGCCTTCACCTATGGCCATAGAAGTTTTCCATGTCTACCACTTTAACCAGATCACTTCAGTGGACCTCTGATGGCCTTGAGGTGCAACATGCATTTGTAACCAGGGCTGTTATGGCCCTCGAATTCTGGCGCAGGGCATTTCTTTTTTGATTCTTGCTTGCTGAATCCCTCCCTTTCCTCCCTCGGAGTGCCCTTCTACTCAACACACATTATCCAATGTTGACTCTACTCCAAGTACATATTAGGCTCTGGGTTTGGATTAGACTGATAGTTTTTGATAGGGAAAAGATGATATGCACATACATAAATGCACAGCAAAGCAATAGGTGGTTAAGTGATTAATAAAATCAGTAAAGATTATAAAAGCATGGAGGGGAATATTTAGAAGTAAACTCTCTAACAATAAAAATTCCAAATGACCTAATATGACTATTATCGAATCTAATAAATTGACCAGGTAAAGAGTATTTGATTCTGTTTTTAACCTTCCCTTAAATATATTGCTTAGGTACTGAACTTCTAGTGAATTTGTCCTAGGTGATTTTCTCTGCCTCACTATCTCATTTCTAATATATTATCTTGACTTTAGCAATGTCTGTAAACATTAAAGTTCTGTAAATAAATGCCGTCTTTCGATTATAGTACATAAGATAACATCCCTCGTTGTAAACATACCCATTCCTTATTAGAATTCTGTACCCTTTAATGCATGAAATTGTGGGTTGTAACTGGTGGTCGTTGAGTCAGTCCAGGGTGGCTGGTAGGTTGATTTATTGAAACAGACTTGATGGGCTGTCACTCAGTTCTAAGAGATGCTTTTCAAGTACGTTGTATCTGGGCATTTTTCACCTTTCATTTCCTTCTCCCTTCCCTGTATAACTCCTTTCTGGCTTTATTTCTGTCAGAACCTCTTTCAGGATCTATATTACATCAAATATAAATTAGAAAAACCTAGCCAGGACTTGCTTGTCATGCAGGAGACACCTCTGGGAACACTGACCTTTAACCAGGAACCCCAGGGAGAGTGGAGTGTTCACCAGGTAGCTTCAAGTGTGACTCCCGCTTATGTGCACTGCCCATTTATTTATTCCCTGATTACATATTTTCCAAGAGATTTTTCTGTGCCGCAAAGCCTGCTAGGTTGTAGGGGCACAATGGTGAACAAAAGGGAAAACTGTCTTCCTTTCATAGGGGGGAAGTGTCATCAATTACACGTTTACACGAGAAAATATCTGATATTAATATCTTAGCTCTGACACAGAAAGGAAGAACTAAAATCAGCATTTAACCTCCTAACAGCTATATAACCTCAGGGGTGTATGTGTCTCTGTCTGTCTTTGTCTCTCTTCCTTTTTGTTAAGTGGGTTCTGTTCCAGCCCATATTCTTTCTTTTAAGCATAAAATTCTTGATTCCCTGCCCCCCTAGTAGATGCTATTATCTACATTTAAAATACAAATAACTAGGCCAGGCGCAGTGGCTCACGGCTGTAATCTCAGCAATCTGGGAGGCTTAGATGGGTGGATTGTTTGAGCTCATGAGTTGGAGACCAGTCTGAGCAAGAGTGAGAACCTGTCTCTGAAAAATAACCAGGGACTGTGGTGGGGGAGCCTGTAGTCCCAACTACTCGGGAGGCTGAGGCAAGAGGATGGCTTGAGCCAGAGAGTCTGAGGTTGCTGTGAGCTATGATTCCACATCACTCCACTGAGGGCAACAAAGTGAGACTCTGTTTAAAAAAAAAACAACAAATAACAGAGTAAAACACCATTGTTATTACTCAGACTGTCATTGGGAGGGTGACATTATGGGAGTTTCGGGGCAGAAATATGCCATAGGCTCCAAAATTTGAAGCCATAGATTTAGTGGCTGCTAACCTACCTAAGTCAGGGACCCCTGGGTTTATGTTTTATACAGTAGCGAGAGAAAATCTCTCTTCTCTGCAGAAGGCAGGACTGGATCTCAAAAATAGAAATGTGTCCTCCTAAATGCATGCCCACCCCTTGGTTGACAACGCATTTCCCAAGATAGCTGCCACACACTCTAATTTCCGTATTTCTTCCCCGCCAGAATTTCTAAGTTCTTCCTGAATACACCCAGACATACTTTCTGAACTTTTGAGCAAATACCTTCTGGCTCCGTCTGTTTTCCTCAAAGCCCCCTCGAAGGCACAGGCAGGGAGGACCCCGGCCAAGAGGAGCACCCCTGGGCTGGGGATTCCGGGGGCTCAGTGCCAGGGCACCCATCAGCCTGCTAAGCGCAAACGTGCTTCCCGGAGGTGGTGCCACCCGCCGCCGGCCAGCTGATGAGGGAGGAGCAGAGCTATTTTTACCTTCCCGTCTGCAATCCTTTATATATTTACTTGTATGAAGGAAATAAATAAAGGATCGAGAAGGATATGCTTGGTCTTAGTTTACCCGATCAGAGAAGGGTTGGAATAGGAGGGGATGTGCGGTCTGAGTGGTGGAAAAGGCAAGTCCATTTTCTTGGCTGATTGTTTCCTACAGACCATTCCTGTCTCTGGACTGGAAGCCCCCCCTCATCCCCCCACTCCCCCATCCCCCCACCCGCACCCTTCTCTCTTCTCTGGTTTCATCCCTGAATGCCGGCTACCTCCTTCCCCGCCCCCATCTTGGAGGTGCCACTGCCACTTCTGCTGGTGCCTGGGATGCTGCATCACGGCTGCCCCCCCCCCCCCGCACCCCAATATGGCATGCGCAGTGCGTCCCGTGCCAGGCTACAGCAGCAGCAGCAGCAGCATCAGCACCAGCGCCCGAAGCCCCGCTCAGGCGCGCTCTCGGGGCGGGGCGCACGCCCGCGCCGCGCGTCCCCGCGCCGCTCGCTCCCGCGCGCCGCCTCAGCATCCTTAGGCCGGGAGGCAGCCCCCGCAGTCGCTGAAGCGACCGCGCCCGCCGAGGGGAGGGAGCATCCCCAAGGGAGGCTCCAAGTTGGCGGAGCGGCTAGGACCCCCGGACTCCTCTGCGGCCCGCCCCGGGAGGGGCTGAGAGGCGAGCCCGGGAGGGGGCGCCGCCCTGCCCCGCGCCCCGAGCCCCGAGCCCCTTGCCCCCTGCCCCCTGCCCGCCGCCGCACCATGCGCGCCGAGCCGGCGTGACCGGCTCCGCCCGCAGCCGCCCCGCAGCCTAGCCCGGCGCTCTCGCCGGCCACTCTGAGCGGCGCCCGGGAGCTATGAGCCATGAAGCCGCCCGGCAGCAGCTCCCGGCGGCCGCCCCTGGCCGGCTGCAGCCCTGCCGGCGCCTGCTGCGGCCCCCGCCGCGGCCCCGCCAGCCCTGTGCCCGCCCGCGCCCCGGCCCGCGCCCCGGCCCGCGCGCCGCCCTGCCGCCTGCTCCTCGTCCTTCTCCTGCTGCCTTCGCTCGCCGCCTCGTCCCGGCCCAGCGCCCGGGGGGCCGCTGCGCCCAGCGGTGGGTATGGCCCCATGCTCTTCGCTTGCCTCCCCGCTGGGCCCTGCGGAGGAAAGCGAAGGGCATGCGGGTCCGTGCGCTCCGGCCGTGTCCCCCCGGCTCGGCCTTTTTGCCCTCCCAGCCTGCCTCTCCACCCGTCTCTTTTTCCAGCCCCCCATTCATTCTAGTTCACTTTTGGAAGTCCATTTCTGTTTTGCATTCGCTAAAAACCCACTGGGAAGTATTTAGTGGATGGTTGATCCCTCAGCGATCTCTATGCAACTTGCGGAGGGGAAACCAGTGGATGGGAAATGCAGTGAAGGAGCAAGTTGCTTTTTGCGTGGGGAGCCTTAGTGTGGATGCAGGGAGGATGCAAGAATAGTGGCAATGGGTCGTTTCCTCGAATTTCCTACCGGGTATATTCACTGCTGTTGGGATGAAGGTGGGGGAGGCATACTTTGGAGACCAAAGAATTAAGGTGTGGAAGACATACTTCGTGTACAACCTTTGGTTGTGATTTTTCGAAGTGGTTCTTATTATAACGAACAATTAAAGTAATGTTCAATATATTGATGATTGGCAATCACTGAAAGCAGAAAGCTGGCTTTGGTAGGAAAATAAAAAGAAATTGGAAAGCTGCCAGCGTCTGTATCTCAATGTGGCAAAGGGTTTTTGCTCAGTTTAAAGTTAAAAGAGACACGAGTTGTCCATTTTGTTAAAAGAATCAATTAACATTCCGTGTCTATGAATTCAGCCCTCAAGTTTTCTTAGGAGTTTGCTTAGCTCTCACATGGGATACTGTTAGGAGGAGTAGGGTTGAACTGGGATGGAGGTGAGAATTGGGACCTCTGAGTGAGTTCATTTAATGCCCTCCCCCCAAACTTTGAAGTATAGATTTAAGATTGATTAGAAAGTGTATATATCAAGAATAAATCAAATCAAAAGTACATTACTGTATAAGTCTTCCTGGCTATTAACCTATCCAGGCCATTACAGCATTGAAACAACTTGCTTCACTGTTTTTGTACCTCTTACCTGCTTATAAAGAGAGAACTCTATGTTTGCAATTAATGGAGAAATGAGTTTTAGTGCTTATGTATTTATGGGTACATATATATGTGTGTTTGTATATGTTTGCGCTTTCTGCTCCCCCAGCTCCACTTTGGAATGAAACTGCAGAAAAAAATTTGGGAGTCCTGGCAGTTGAAGACAATACATTGCAACAGAATAGCAGTCACAGCAATGTAATGCAGAAAGAAATTACACTGCCTTCAAGACTCGTGTATTACATCAACCAAGACTCGGAAAGCCCCTATCATGTTCTTGACACAAAGGCAAGACACCAGCAAAAACATAACAAGGTAGGCAGGAGGCTGACTACGTGAAAGTCGCTGCCAGGAACAGTTTTCCTTTGATTTGATTTTCTGCCAGAATTTGATTTCACAATATTTACTGCAGCATTTTATTAAGAAATCACTTAATATTATGAAAGGGGAGAAACTGTAGGGAATTAACTTGGTATCTATTGGGATAGGATTGCTGTTTGTCTCTTTGCTGTGACTAAATGGGAAGTGGAATTTTCTTTCTTTCTTTTTTTTTTTTTTTTTTGGAGATAGTCTCACTGGGGTGATAGAGTGCTGTGACATCACAGCTCACAGCAACCTCAAACTCTTGGGTTTAAGCGATTCTCTTGGCTCAGCCTCCCAAGTAGCTGGGACTACAGGCGCCTGCCACAACGCTGGGCTATTTTTTTGTTGTTGTTGTAGTTGCCATTGTTGTTGGCAGGCTTGGGCTGGGATTGAACCCTCCAGCCTCAGTGTATGTGGCTGGCGCCCTATCTGCTGAGCTACAGGCGCCGAGCCAGAAGTGGATTTTTCTGATGCCTTTATAAGCTTAACAGCTGAAATTGGGTCTATATACCTTTCAGGAGCATTGGGCACAATATTGTATAATAGGTAAGTGAATGTGTTTATGGTCCTGACTGGTTTCTGTGAGGCTTTATGTAAGGGTGCAGAGTTCCCCTTTCCATGATATAAAAAATTGCTTTCAATCTGCACACACAAGATTGCTATAAGGTGCTTTTTAGATTCAGGCTCTTTATTAGTCTTTCCACTTAGACATTCCACTTTTAAATTTAAACCTTTTGCTTTCTTTAACTGGTGAGTAGGAAAAAACTTTTTGTCCACTTTATTTTCAGTAGGTAAACAATTTGACATTTTAAAAGATTATGGAAACAAGTTATTTGCATAATGTGAAGACCAGTTTGGGTTGACATAATCCTTCAAGACTTTCTCTGCATTGTTTGGGAGCAATTGTTTTACTTTCAGTTTAGTTCAGAAAGTGGCGCTGATTTTTATTTTTCATTTTTATTTTTTTGAGGGTATTGCTCTGTGGCAGTGATTTTTTAATTTCTTCTTTTAAGTATTTTACTAATATTATAAAACAAGAATAATTATCTTCCCAATCAGAAGGAGAAACAAGCATTCTCTAAGTGCGTGAACAATGACCAAGGAAGATCGCAAGATTGATGGGTCAGATTTAGAACAAAATTAATTAAAAATAGATTCAATCTGCATGTACTGATCACTGTGGCACTGATTTTTTAAAAAGGTATTCAGTGGAAAATAAATGTGTTTAATATCCAAAAAGTTTAAGAGATATTTTTTCCCTTATTTGAATTAATAATGTTCTGGATCCAAGCACATTTGCACGATGAATTATCAGTACCTCTGTTCTTCAGCAGCAGCAGAATATAGAGTCTGTATATTAAATACTTCATTTTGAGGGCAGTGCCTGTGGCTCAAGGAATAGGACACTGGCCCCATATACCAGGGGTGGCGGGTTCAAGCCTGGCACCAGCCAAAAAACTGCAAAAACAAAAACAAAAACAACTTCATTTTGAACTATACGTGTTTAGTTTAGAAGGGCAGTAGCTATTCAGCGATCTAGAATTTAAGAAAGTATCCATGGCTTACATCATTGTTTTTGTTAGTTTTCTAAAGTATAGGTAAGTGGTAACTCTATTTATCCCCATTTGTAAAACAGAGTTGAAATTTAAGGCTTGTGGGTGGCTTTCCTAAAGTTGTAAACCAGCTAATATAAAATCCAGGAGGCCTGAATATTTTTTACTTTTTTTTTTTTTTGTGAGACAGAGTCTCAAGCTATCGGTCTGCGTAGAGTGCTGTGGCATCATAGCTCATAGAAACCTTCAACTTTTGGGCTCTAGTGATCCTCTTGCCTCAGTTTTTCCAGTTTTGGGAACAGTTTTCCCAGAGATGGGATCTCGCTTTTTGCTTATCCTGATCTCAAACCTGTGAGCTGAAGCTATCTGCCTGCCTTGGCCTCCCAGAGTGCTAGGATTACAGGCGTGAGCCACCACGCCCTGACTTTTTTACTATTTTTATAGTTAGATTTCTGAGGAAATTCTTCCTTTATACTGAACATTAATAGAGAAGTTAACTTCTTTTTTTTTTGAGACAGAGTCTCAGTTTATTGCCCTCAGTAGAGTGCCCTGATGTTATAGCTCACAACAACCTCAAACTCTTGGGCTCAAACGATTCTCTTGCCTCAGCCTCCTGAGTAGCTGGGATTACAGGTACCTACCACAATGCCTGGCTATTTTTAGAGATGGGGGTCTTGCTCTTGCTCAGGTTGGTCTCGAACCTGTGGCCTCAGGTAGTCCACCCCCTCGGCCTCCCAGAAAGAAGTTAACTTTGTTTCACATGATTATGTAGTGGCTGCTGTGCACCCTAGCTGAGATATATGGCTCTCTGTTCTCTGGCAGACTTTTCCACTGTAAGCTCCTAGGTAACTTAGTGGGCAGACAACTAGATCATGTCTACCCATTTGTCTTAGAGATAGGAGGAGTGAATGCTGTCTTTAAGGAAGAGAAATCCAAGTCCCTTTTGATAAAATGTATAGAAATCCAAGTCCCTTTTGTAGCTTTCTTTATGAATGAAACCTTCAATGGTTAAGTGGTTTTGTTCTCAAACTCCAGTGCCTGTGCTTAGGGTGCAGAAGGAGGACAACAGACTGCCTCAATGCGTGTTTTAAAGAATGTTCAAACTCTCCTCTGCTGAGACTTGAAACAAATTTCAGTGGAACTTCTTTATAACTTGGATATAGGGGCTATAACGAATGCTGGACAGGCTAACCTTAAGTGGGTTTTGTTTGGTGGGACAGGGTTCGACTTTCTGTGTCTGACCTTCTGTGACAATAAGGTTTGTTAAACCTTTTCCACACCTTACCTAGAGGAATAGATTTCTCACTATAAACACCTCCTTGCTCTTGGAACTATTCTACCTCACCACTCCCACCCCCTCATGGTGGTTGGGTTTCTTTTATACTGTACTTTGAAAGGAATGTTTACACAGAAATTATATTTGAAAGCCTTTTTCTTCTTTTCTTAGTTGTCTGATTCAGTAAGCATTTTTGCACATTTTTCATGTGCAAAACAGGTACTAAGGATTGGGAGAGTGGCATAAGTGGCATAAGAGTGGCAAAGAGGGGCAGTGCTTGTGGCTCAAAAGGGTAGGGCGCCAGCTCCATATGCTGGAGGTGGTGGGTTCAAATCCAGCCCCGGCCAAAAAAAAAAAAGAGTGGCAAAGACATGGTCTGTCCTCCAGGAGACCCCCAAATGAGATATGCTAGATTCTAAGAAGTGCAGTGTGATATGCTAAATTCTAAGAAGTACAGTGTTTGTACACTGTGCAGGTATAAACAGTGTTGTTCTTGTTTGCTGAATGCAGTTCCCCTTTGTGTTTTGTGATTTCCCTTTTACTTCTGTTTTTGAGCATTTCCTGAACTAGTGGACAAAAAAGTGTTCCGTGTGCTTTCTGCTGTATCTTAGAATGACTTGGCTAATAACAGTGATGAGAGACACGCTTGTCCTGTCTGCTGCTCTACAAATGTTTCAGTATTAAAGCCTAGAATTCCGTCATTTTTGCTGTTATAAAAAGTTTTGATTTTGATATCTGTGTGTTATGTCCCTTGTTTCCTCCCTGGTTTCATTGCACTGAAGCACATTTTCATGAATGCCTTAGAAATGCTGAATCACTGTACCATTCTCACGGATCCTTAGATTGGGATAGAGGTGGGGGGGGATCCCAAATATAGGTTGCTAAGCCAAGCTCCACATTTATGTCTGAAGAAATTTCATAGATGTTCAGGGTTGGTCAATCCTTGTAACTTTACAGCTGGGAAAGGGAAAATGTTTATTAACTCTTTCAAAATTGGTTAAGTTTAAAAGCCGGTTGTGTAAAGTACCTTTGCATATGCTAATGTGTGTGAAAACCTTAATTCTTCTCTGTCAAAGAATGACATGTAACCAGTTGTCCAAACTATGTCATTTTTGAGAGTAGAAACAGCTACATCTAGTAGTGATGTCAGGATCATGGGCATAAACCGAGACAGGCCAGGGCAGACAGGGAGTTTTGACATCTCGAATCTAAATGCTCTGTGATTTTTGGTGCTCATCCAAATTCAGGTTTCTTTATAGACAGTTTTATTTTCTGATGATTTGTTAGAAATTCTTTTTTACTAGCTACAAAGTCAGTTTACCACTGAGTAGCAATATTAGGGTCTGAAATAGAAAAAATTTAATTTTGCTTTGTGTGATTATTGTGAAATATATATTTGGTCTGCATCCTGTATTCTAGTGCACAGCTTCTAAAACCCTAAGAATCTCCAAGAGTGGTAAGAGTGTCTTTTATATGCTAATAAGATGACTGGTGACAGGGGGCCCCTAGGTAGCTTCAGGTTGGGGAGGGTCACTAGAAAGACCAAGGCTTCCTTAGAGAGTTGGGACTTTCAGCCTCACCCCCAAGGGCAGGGACTGAAGGTTGAATTGACCACCAATAGCTGGTGATTTAATCAGTCATGCCTATAAAATGAAGTTTCCATGAAAACCCCAAACTAGGGCGGTGCCTGTGGCTCAGTGAGTAGGGCCCCGGCCCCATATACTGAGGGTGGCAGGTTCCAACCAAGACCCGGCCGAACTGCAACAAAAAAATAGCCAGGCATTGTGGTGGGTGCTTGTAGTCCCAGCTACTCGGGAGGCTGAGGCAAGAGAATCCCCTAAGCTCAGGAGTTGGAGGTTGCTGTGAGCTGTGACGCCATGGCACTCTATCAAAGGCGACAAAGTGAGACTCTGTCTCTACAAAGAAAAAAAGAAAACCCCAAATGACTGAATTCTGGAAGCTTTTGGAGAGTGGAACATGTGGAAGTTCCTCGAGGAAGTTCCTTTGAGTCCCTTCCTCCGTACCCTCCATCTGGCTGCTCGTGTGCATGCTCAGGAACAGCCTTGTAATAAATGGGTACGTGTAAGTGAAGTGTCTCTCTGAGTTCTCTGAGCCTCTCCAGTAAATTGATTGGAGAGGGTTGTGGGAACACTGGTTTATGGCCAGTCTGTCCAAAGCACAGGCCACAACCTGGGGTTTGTGACTGGCATCTGAAGTTGGCATCTGTAGCTTATGAGACTGAGCTTCAACGTGTGGGATCTGATGCTATCTCTGGATCGATACTGTCAGGAGTGAATTGAATTAGAGGACACCTGGGTGGTATCTGATGGAGAAGCTGCAAAATTGCTTGGTGTGTGGGGAAAACCACCCCATACATCTGGTGTCAGAAGTGGTGTGTGAGAAGAGGGAAGTAGAAAAAAACACCGTGCTTTTTTCTTCTCTTACTTTGTTATCAAGACATCTTTTTCAACTTGTAGGGACTTTTATGAGTATGAATGGAATTGTATGATTATTGAATATAAGCACTGTGGCTCGGCGCCTATAGCTCAACTGGCTAAGGCGCCAGCCACGTACACCTAAGGTGGCGGGTTCGAATCCCCAGCCCGGACCCGCCAAACAACAATGACGGCTGCAACCAAAAAATAGCCAGGTGTTGTGGTGGGCACCTGTGGTCCCAGCTACTTGGGAGGCGGAGGCAGGAGACTCGCTTGTGCCCAGGAGTTGGAGGTTGCTGTGAGCTGTAATGCCATGGCACTCTACCCAGGGGGACAGCTTGAGGCTCTGTCTCAAAAA
>CAUYQS010069823.1:0-36070 GCA_963574585.1 Otolemur crassicaudatus | reverse complement strand
AAATAACCAAAATTAGAGCAGAATTAAATGAAATTGAAAATAAAACAGATACATTAAAATACAACAGATCATTAAATCAAAAAGTTGGTTTTTTGAAAAGGTCAATAAAGTAGATAAACCTTTGGCTAACCTAACCAGAAGTAGAAGAGTAAAATCTCTAATTTCATCAATCAGAAATGACAGAGACAAGATAACCACAGACTTTGCAGTAATTCAAAAAGTACTTTATGAATGTTAAAAAAAAAAAAACTATATTATTGGAAATACAAAAATCTGAAGGAGAGGGAGGGGCAAGATGACTGACAGGTACCAGCCTCCAACAGAAGCTCCCATCCAGAGGGAAGGATAAAGTCCAGAAAACACCCAACAAAGTCAAAGACTGGGAGCCCAGCCAAGAGAGAAGAGTGATACTGGCAGGACACCTCTGCTGAGGCAAGAAGTGACTCCTAGAAAGCAATCTACAGGTATGTAATACATCCCAAAGGAAAAGTGTCCAACCACTCCCCCAAGAAAAGTGTGCTTTTCCTTTGTTTTCTCTTCAACCACTCCTCTGAGTCTCCTACAGGTGATTGATAAACTGAGGACATATTATCTCACACCATGAGTGAGAGATACTGACAGTGGGGTCTACTCCCCTGGAGGAACCCTGCTGAGACTGCAAACACCTTCTCCCAGACAGAAAAGTGGAACTGGCATTCTTACTGCCATTTTGAATTTCCAGTCCACCCTTCCCCCCTTGCCTGGAGAGACAGTGAGAGGAGACCTAAGAGCAACGTCTCCCCATCCCTACGGGACCAAGCCCGGCCTGCACCAGGAGAACTGCTTGAACCACATGTACTCAGTGTGGACTGATCCCACCAGCCAGTGCATCCCATGTCTGGCCACCTGCCCAGCTGCTGGGCCTGCTTCCTGGGGGCTGGCCTCCGATGGGCACCCAGGACTGAGTCCCACCATCCAGTGTGTCCCATGTCCAGCCACCTGCCCAGCTGCTGTCCCCACTCCCTAGGGGCTGGTCGTGGGCATGCACCCAGGACTGAGTCCAGCCAGCCAGGGCATCTGGCACCCGGTCACCTGCGGGGCTGCTGTCCCCACTCCCTGGGGGCTTTCTGGGGGATCCCTGATGGCACACACCGAGGACTGATCCACCCAGCCAGCACATCCCCCATGTAGCTGCCCACCGGTTGCTATCCCCACTCCTTGGGGGCTCCCCAGTGGCATGCACCTAGGACTGATCCAGCCAGCCAGCACATCCCCTGTGAAGCTGCCTACAGGTTGCTCCCCCATCCCCCAAGGGCTCCAGCATTCCAGGCCCAGTCTGAGAACTGCAAGAGGACAGTGAGTTGAGAGGGAACCACACTGCAGTAGAGATGCCCCAAGGCAAAGAGCAATAGCCACAGCAGCGGGAACAATAAGCTTTACACTCCTAAGGCTTTTCCGGGTAGACACGCCCTGTCTCTCTAGACAACCAGAAGAAGCGACTGGCAGAATGGTTTTAGGGATGGTCTTCAAAAGGTGCAAATTCAGCATGGGATGGAATCAGCGGAAAAACTCTGGTAACCAGAACAACCAGAGTAGATCAACCTCTCCAAGGAAGGATGGGGCAGATGCAATTGAAGATCCGTTCCATAAACAGATGGCTAAGATATCGGAAATCAAGTTCAGCATCTGGATAGCAAATAAGATCAACAGAATGGAGGAAAAGAGGGAACTAGAATTTCAAATTATTCAAAAGCTGTCTCAACAATTACAAATGATTTCAAAGATAAAATGATCAAAGATTATGACACACTGAAGCAAGAGGTTGCAGCCCTCAAAGATCTGAAAAGTATGGTTGAATTCTTTGGTCAGAGAATAGAGCAGGCAGAAAAAAGGATCTCTGACACCGAAGACAAAGATTTTGAATGTGCCCAAGCACTGAAAGATGGAGACAAATGGAGAGCAAAAATGGATCACTTGCTCAGAGACCTCTGGGATAATTCAAAGAAAACTAATATTTGCCTTATAGCAATCCCTGAAGGTGATTAAATTGCATCACAAAACACAGAGGAAATTATGAAAGAAAACTTTCCAGACATGCCAAGAGACAGTTTCAGACCCCCCACACAACTCAACCTGAACAAGACATCCCCCCAGGCATATCATAATCAACTTCACTAAAGTTAACATGAAAGAGAAAATTCTGAAAGCAGCTAGATGCAAGAAACCTTAACCTACAAGAGGAAGAATATTAGAATGACTACAGATCTTTCTGCTGAAACCTTTCAGGCTAGAAGAGGGTGGTCATGGACCTTTAATCTCCTAAAACAAAATAACTTTCAACCCAGAATCCTGTATCCTCCAGTTTCATTTATGATGGAGAAATTAAATACTTTAATGACATTCACATGTTGAACAAATTTGGCTCTAGTTTTATTTATGATAGAGAAATTAAATACTTTAATGACATTCACATGTTGAAGAAATTTGCCATAACTAAATCAGCCCTCCAGGATATTCTCAGACCTATCCCCATAATGATCAATGCAATCCTCCACCACATAAATAAATCCACCCAGAAAATTTTGATCAAATTTCATTCTCCACGGTGGCAAAAACATTAAAGATGTCCACTGGACTTTGGAAAAACTCGATACCCAAAATTATACCAGGCCTATCAATATTCTCAATCAATGTGAATGTCTTAAATGGCCCTCTAAAGAGGCACAGGCTGGCTGACTGGATACAAAAACTCAGGCCACATATCTGCTGCATACAAGAATCTCACCTTAATTTCAAAGACAAGCATAGACTCAGGATGAAGGGATGGTCATCTATATTCCAGGCTAAAGGAAAGCAGAAAAAAGCAGGTGTTGAAATGTTATTCGCAGATACAATAGGCTTTAAACCAACAAAAGTGAGAAAGAATAAGGATGGTTACTTTATATTTGTTAAGGGTAATACTCAATACGATGAGATTTCAATTATCAATATTTATGCACCCAACCAGAATGCCCCTCAAATTATAAGAGACACTCTAACAGACATGAGCAACCAGATTACTCCCAGCTCCATCATAGTCAGAGATTTTAATACTCCTTTGGTAGGGCTGGATAGATTCTCCAACAAGAAGCGTAGCAGAGAAATTTAGGGTTTAAACTTAACCATTCAGCATTTGGATTTAACAGACATCTATAGAACATTTCATCCTAATAAAACTGAATATACATTTTTCTCATCAGCCCACGGAACATACTCAAAAATAGACCACATCTTAGGTCACAAGTCTAACCTCAGCAAATTTAAAAGAATAGAAATTATTCCTTGCATCTTCTCAGACCACCATGGAATAAAAGTTGAACTCAGTAACAACAGGAATCTGCAGACCTAAACAAAAACATGGAAGCTAAATAACCTTATGTTCAATGATAGTTGGGTCAAAGATGAGATCAAGAAGGAAATTACCAAGTTTTTGGAATAAAATGATAATGAAGAGACGAGTTATCAGAACCTCTGGGATACTGCAAAGGCAGTCCTAAGAGGGAAATTTATCATACTGCAAGCCTTCTTCCAGAGAATGGAAAGAGAGGAAGCTAACAACTTAATGGGACATCCCAAGCAACTGGAAAAGGATAAACACTCCAATCCAAAACCCAGCAGAAGAAAAGAAATAACCAAAATTAGAGCAGAATTAAATGAAATTGAAAACAAAAGGATTATACAACAGATTAACAAATCAAAAAGTTGGTTTTGATAAGCCCTTGGCCAACCAAACCAAGAAAAAAAAGAGTTAAATCTCTAATTTCATCAATCATAAATGATAAAGATGAAATTACAACAGACCCCTCAGAAATTTAAGAAATACTTCATGAATACTACAAGAAACTTTACTCTCAGAAATATGAAAACCTGAAGGCAATCAACCAATACTCAGAAGCATACCACCTTACAAGACTTAGTCAGAACCAAGTGGAAATGTTGAACGGGCCTATGTCAAGCTCTGAAATAGCATCAGCTATACAAAATCTCCCTAAAAGGAAAAGCCCAGGACCAGATGGCTTCATGTCAGAATTCTACCAAACTTTTAAAGAGGAACTAATATCTATACTACTTAACCTTTTCTAAAATATAGAAAAGGATGGAATACTATGCAACACATTCTATGAATCAAACATCACCTTGATCCCCAAACCAGGAAAAGACCCAACAAGAAAAGAAAATTATAGACCAATATCACTAATGAATATTGATGCAAAAATATTCAACAAGAGCCTAACAAACAGAATCCAGCAACACATCAAACAAATTATACACCATGACCAAGTGGGTTTTATCCCAGGATCTCAAGACTGGTTCAACATATGTAAATCTATAAATGTAATTCACCACATAAACAAATTAAAAAACAAAGACCATATGATCCTCTCAATTGATGCAGAAAAAGCTTTTGATAATATCCAGCATCCTTTATGATCAGAACACTTAAGAAAATTGGCATAGAGGGGACTTTTCTCAAGTTGATAGAGGCCATCTACAGCAAACCCATAGTCAATATCGTATTGAATGGAATTAAATTGACATCATTTTCACTCAGATCAGGAACGAGGCAAGGTTGCCCATTGTCTCCATTGCTCTTTAACATTGTAATGGAAGTGTTAGCCACTGCAATTAGGGAAGAAAAGGCAATCAAGGGTATTCACATAGGATCAGAAGAGATCAAACTTTCACTCTTCACAGATGACATGATTGTATACCTGGAAAATACCAGGAACTCTATTATAAAACTCTTAGAAGTGATCAAGGAATACAGCACTCATAAGTCAACACTCATAAGTCAGTAGTCTTTATATATACCAACAATAGTCAAGCTGAAAAAACAGTCAAGAACCCTATTCTATTCACAGTAGTGCCAAAGAAGATGAAATATTTGGGAGTTTACCCAACAAAGGATGTGAAAGATCTCTATAAAGAGAACTATGAAACTCTAAGAAAAGAAATAGCTGAAAATGTTGACAAATGGAAAAACATACCATGCTCATGGCTGGGAAAAATTAACATTGTTAAAATATCTATACTACCCAAAGCAATATATAATTTTAATGCAATCTCTATTAAAGTTCCATTGTCATACTTTAAAGATCTCTAAAAAATAATATTTCATTTTATATGGAATCAGAAAAAACCTCGAATAGACAAGACATTACTCAGAAACAAAAACAAAGCAGGAGGAATCATGCTACCGGACCTCAAACTATATTATAAATCCATAGTGATCAAAACAGCCTGGTATTGGCAAAAAAACAGAGAGGTAAATGTATGGAACAGAATAGAGAACCAAGAGATGAACCCAGCTATTTACTGCTATATGATCTTTGACAAGCCAATTAAAAACATTGAGTGGGGAAAAGATTCCCTATTTAACAAATGCTGCTGGGTGAACTGGCTGGTGATCTGCAGAAGACTGAAACTGGACCCACACTTTTCACCACTAACAAAGATAGACTCTCACTGGATTAAAGATTTAAACTTAAGACATGAAACTATAAAAACACTAGAAGAAAGTGTAGGGAAAACTCTTGAAGAAATTGGCCTGGGCGAATATTTTATGAGAAGGACCTCCCCCCCCCTCCTCACCGCCAGGCAATTGAAACAACATCAAAATTTGGGACCTCCTCAAATTAAAGTTTCTGCACAGCCAAGGACACAGTAAGAAAAGTAAGTATACAACCCTCAGAATGGGAAAAGATATTTGCTGGTTATGTATCCGACAAAGGATTAATAACCAGAATCCACAGACAACTCAAACATATTAGCAAGAAGAGAACAAGAGATCCCATTCAGGGTGGGCAAGGGACTTGAAGAGAAATTTCTCTGAAGAAGACAGATGCATGGCCTGTAGATATATGAAAAATGCTCACCATGCTTAATCATGAGAGCAATGCAAATCAAAACTATTTTGAGATATCATCTAACACCAGTAGGATTAGCCCATATCACAAAATCACAAAATCACAGATATTGGTGTGGTTGTGGAGAAAAGGGAATGCTTCTACACTGCTGGTAGGATTGCAAACTAATATATCTCTTTTGGAAAGTCATCTGGAGAACACTTAGAGAACTAAAAATAGATCTGCCATTTGATCCTCTAATTCCTCTACTAGGTATATATCCAGAAGACCAAAAATCACACTACAATACAGATATTTGTATCAGAATGTTCATTGCAGCCCAATTCATAATTGCTAGGTCACGGAAGAAGCCCAAGTGCCCATCAACCCATGAATGGATCAACAAATCATGGTGTATGTACACCATGGAATACTATGCATCCATAAAGAAAGATGGAGACTTTACCTCCTTCATGTTTACATGGATGGAGGTGGAAAATATTCTTCTTAGCAAAGTATCTCAAGAATGGAAGAAAAAATATCCAATGTACTCAACCCTACTATGAAACTAATTTTTAGCTATCATAGGAAAGTTATAATCCAATTTTAGCCCAATATGGGGAAAGGGGAGAGAGAGGGAGGTAAGAGTGGAGCGAGGGTGATTGCAGTGATCACTTCTATGGTTTATCTTACACGGGTACAAGTGAATCTTTCTAAGAGTAGAAAAAAACATCTTAACACAATAACTAAGAAAATGACATAAAGGCTATGTTAACCAGTTTGATGAAAATATTTCAAATTGTATATGAAAACACCACACTGTACCCCATGATTGCATTAATGTATACAGCTATCGTTTAATAAAAAAAAAAAAACTGAATACACACTCTTCTCATCAGCCCATGGATCATCTTTCAAAACTGAACAAATAAAGGGTAGCACCTGTGGCTCAAAGGAGTAGGGCACCAGCCCCATATGCTGGAGGTGGCAGACTCAATCCCAGCCCTAGCCAACAACAACAAAAGTCATAAGTGAACATATATTAGGACAAAAGCTAACTTCAATACATTAAAATAAATAGAAATTGTCCCATGTATCTTCTCAGGCCATCGTGGAATAAAACTTGAACTCAACAGCAATAGAAATCTTCATACTCAGATAAAATTATGGAAACTAAATAACCGTACACTGAATAATAGCTGGGTCATAGATGAGATCAAGGAAGAGATCATTAGATTTCTATAACAAAACAACAATGAAGCCACACTATCAAAACCTGTAGGATACTGCAAAGGCAGTCCTCAGAGGGAAATCTATAGCTTTGGAAGCCTTCATCAAGAAAACAGAAAGACAGCAAGTCAACAATATAATGGGCTATCTCAAGCATCTGGAAAAGGAAGAAAAATCTAATCCCAAACCTAGCTGAAGGAAAAAAAAAAAAAAACAGCCAAAATTAGAGCAGAATTAAATACAATTGAAAACAAAAGATTTGGAAGATCAGAGAAACAAAAAAGTTGGTTCTTTGAAAAGATTAATAAAATTGAAAAAAAAAACTTTCGATTTTAGACGATATACTTCTAGACCAGTGGTTCTCAACCTTCCTAATGTCACAGTGTATTTTCATTGTTAAAAGGGGTTGCGACCCACAGCTTGAGAACTGCTGTTCTAGACTAACCAGAAACAGAAAAATAAGAACTCTGATAACTATAATCAGAAATTATAAAGGGGAAATAACAATAGAGGCCACCGAAATACAAAAGATTCTCAACAATTAATACAAAAACTCTACTCCTAGAAATATGAAAATGTAGAGGAGATGGACCAATATCTGGAAGCACAATACCTTCCAACTCTCAGCTAGAAAGATTTAGAAATCTTGAATAGACCAACATCAAGTACTGAAATAGCATCAAATACATAAAATCTCCCAAAAGAGAAAAGCCCTGGACCAAATAGCTTCACACCAGAATTCTATCAAACCTTCGAAGAGGAACTAGTTCCTATAATGCATAAACTTTCCCAAAATATAGAGAAAGAAGAAACCCTCCCCAACACATTCTATGGAGCAAATATCACCCTGATCCCCAAACCAGGAAAGGACCCAACAAAAAACTATAGACCAATATCATTAATATCAAAAATATTCAACAAGATGTTAGCAAATAGAATACGGTGGCACATTAAAAATGTTATACGCCATGCTTAAGTGGTTTTATCCCACAGATGAAAAGTTGGTTCAACATATGCAAATCCATAAATATAACACACTACAGAAATAGAATAAAAAACAAAGACCATATGATTCTATCAATTGATGCAGAAAAGGCTTTTGATAATATCCAGCATCCATTCATGATGAAAACACTCAGGAAAATAGGCTTAGTAGGACCATTCCTTAAACTGATGGAGGCCAGTTACAGCAAACTCACAGCCAATATCCTACTGAATGGAGTAAAACTGAAAGCATTCCCACTAAAATCTAGAACCAGACAAGGATGCCCACTGTCTCCACTGCTATTTAACATAGTGGTGGAAGTCCTAGCCATCACAATCAGGTAACAGATGGAGATCAAAGGAATCCAAATGGGGAAAGAAGAGGTCAAATTCTCCCTCTTTACAGATGACATGATCTTATACTTGGAAAACCACAGGGATTCAACTACAAAGCTCTTAGACATGATCAAGAAATATAGCAGCATCTTGGGATACAAAATCAATACCAACAAGTCAGAAGCCTATGTATATGCCAACAATTGTCAAGCCAAGAATAAAATCAAAGACACTATTTCTTTTACAATAGCACCAAACAAGATGAAATACGTGAGAATATAACAAAAGATGTGAAAGATCTCTATAAAGAAAATTATGAATGTTTGAGAAAGGAAGTAGCAGGAGAGATCAACAAATGGAAAACCATACCAACACACTCATGGCTGAGAAGAATCAACATTGTTAAAATGTCCATACTGCCCAAAGCAATCTACAAATTTAATGCAATCCCCATCAAGGCACCAATGTCATACTTTAAAGAAATTGAAAAAAATTGTACTTTGATTCACATGGAACAAGTAAAAAACTTGAACAGAAAATACAATTATTAGAAATAAAAACAAATCTGGAAGCATCACAATGCCAGATTTCAGATTATATGACATGTCAATAGTGATGAAAGCATGGTATTGGCACAAAAATAGAGATGTAAATCTATGGAATACAATGGACAATTTAGAGATGAACCCAGCCACATATCATCATTTGATTTTTGATAAGCCTAACAAAAACATGCATCGGGTAATTAAGTAATCCTTACTTAACAATTGGTGCTAGAAGAACTGGTTATCCACATGTTGAAGACTGAAACTGGCCCCGCACCTCTCACCATTGACAAAAATTGATTCTCACTGGAGAAAGGATTTAAATTTAACCACAAAACAATAAAAATTCTAGAAGAGTGTGGGGAAAACAGGTGAAGATATTGTACTGGGAAAAAAATTATGAGGAAGAAACCTCCCCTAACAATTATAGCAACACCAGAAATAACTGCAATTTGATCAAGCTAAAAAGTTTTTGTACAGCTAAGGGTACCACAAAAAAAAGCAAACAGATAGCCTTTGGAAAGGGCAAAGGTTTTTGCATTTTATAAATATGACAAAGGCCTGCTAACTAGAATCTACAGAGAACTCAAATTAAACAGTAAGAAAAGTGCTAACAACTCTCTCTATAAGTGGGCAAGAGATTTAAACAGAAACTTCTCTGAGTATGACACATGAATGGCCAAAAAACAGCTGAAAAAATGCTCATCATCTTTAATCATCAGAGAAATGCAAAACAAAACCACTCTAAAATGTCACCTGACCCCAGCAAGATTAGCCTACATCACAAAGTCACAAAATACAAGATGCTGGTTCCAATGTGGAAAGAAGGGAACACTGCCACACTGCTGTTGGGATTGCAAACTAAAACAGCCTTTTTGGAGAGAAGTATGGAAAATTCTCAAAGATCTAAACGTGGACCTTCCATTTGCTCCTGCAATCCCATTACTAGGTATCTACCAAGAAGAACAAAAATCATTTTACCACAAAGACATTTGCACCAGAATGTTTACTGTTTCTCAATTCACCATTACCAAATCATGGAAGCAACCTAAATGCCCATTAACCCATGAATGGATCAACAAACTTTGGTACATGTATACCACGGAATACTATTCAGCCATTAAGAAAGATGGAGATGTTACATCTTTTACATTTACCTGGATGAAATTGAAATAAATTCTTCTTAGTAAAGTATTGCAAGAATTAAAAATTAAATAGCCAATGTACTCCATACTATTAGGAAATTAATATATAAACAATTACATGGTCATAAGAACAATAAAACACAAATATAGTCTAGTACAGGGGTAGAAGGAGGCAGAAGGGGGAGAGGGGTAAGGGAGGATGACTGATAGAAAGAGGGACAGCATGAGGCAGCATCTCACCTAATGTGCACATTGTGAAGGTGTATAACATGCCACCTGGGTGAGGGGCTCTTTTACAAAAGGAACTTTACCCTGGAAGTGAGAACATCATAACCTAAAAATTTGTACCCTCATATTAATTTGAAATAAAAAATAAATTTAAAAAAATTGTACTTGGGGAACTGAAGAAGGTAATAAATGCATTACTGAGAAAAAAAATGAAAAGGAAGAAAAAACTCTGTGTGTGTGTGTGTGTGTGTGTGTGTGTGAATCTTGCTGTATACTGCCTAGGCAGCAGGCAATTCTTCTAGGATAGTGGTTCTCAACCTTCCTAATTGCCATGTTGTTACAAATGGAAGAAAGAGGTTGTGACCCACAGGTTGAGAACCGCTGTTCTAGGATATGACATACTAATTACAACACAGATACAGCTATATAAGATGGAGAATGGAAGGCTCTGTCTTGCCTAGGAAACCTGGTGTGGTCTTCCTGATTTCTTTGCCCTCAATCCCCACAGGATTGGGAGCCTGAAGGTCACCTCAGATCACTTAATAGATATGTCTCAACTGTTTCAAACTGTGTTCCTCGGCCAGATTAACCAGAAATCATTATCCAGATTAACCAAAAATAGAAAAGTAAAATCTTTAATTACCTCAATCAGAAATGAAAAGGAGGAAATAACAATTGATACCACAGAGACAAAAGAGATTATTTCCAACTACTATCAGAAACTCTATGCCCAGAAATTTGAGAATGTGGAGGAAGTGGACCAATAACTGGAATCACACCATCTTTGTAGACTTCACCAGGAAGAAATAGATCTTTTGAACAGACCAATGTCAAGCACTGAGATTGCAGAAATAATAAAAAAACCTTCCGTCAAATAAAAGCCTGGGACCAGATGGCTTCATATCAGAATTTTATCACACCTTCAAAGAATAGCTTGTACCTAAACTGCATAACCTATTCCAAAACACTGAGAAGGAAGGAACCTTCCCAAACACATCCTAGGAAGCAAACATCACCTTGATTCCAAAACCGGGAAAGGACTCAACTAAAAAGGAAAACTACAGACCAATTTCACTAATGAATATTGATGCAAAACTACTCAACAAAATCTCAGCTAATAGATTGTAACTACACATTAAAAAAATTATACATCATGATCAAGTAGGCTTCATCCAAGGGATGCAAGGCTGGTTTAACATATGCAAATCCATAAATATAATACATCATATCAACAGAAGCAAAAACAAAGACCATATGATCCTCTCAATAGATGCAGAAAAAGCATTTCACAAAATTCAGCATCCTTTTCTAAAAAGAACACTTAAATAGGCATAGGTGGCACATTTCTTCAACAGACTGAAGCCATCTATGACAAACTTACAGATTACATCATAGTGAATGGAGTAAAACTGAAAGCTTTTCCACTTAGAACTAGAACCGGAAAAGGATGTCCATTATCATCACTATTATTCAACACTGTGCTGGAAGTTCCAGTAAATTCAATGAGGCAAGAGAAGGATATAAAGGGCATCCAAATTGGGGCAAAGGAGGACAAACTCTTGCTCTTTGCTGATTATATGATCTTATACTTAGAAAACCCTAAAGATTCAACCACAAAACTCCTAGAAGTCATTAGGAAATACAGTAATGTCTCAGGGTACATAATCAATGTCTAGAAAAAATTAGCCTTTGTATATGCCATTAACGGCCATTTTGAAAAGCAAATCAAGGACACAATTCCCTTCACAGTACCTTCAAATAAAATGAAATACTTAGAAATATACCTACCAAAAGAGGTGAAAGATCTTTTCAAAGAGAACAATGAAACTCTAATAAAAGAAATTGCAGAAGACACTAACGAATGGAAGAACATACCATGCTCTTGGCTAGGAAGAATCAACATTGTCTAAATGTCTATTCTACCCAAAGCAATCTATAGATTCAATGCAATCACCATTAAAATACCAACATCATATTTTGACAAACTAGAAAAAATGGTATTTTGTTTTGCATGGAACCAGAAAAAACATGTATAGATAAAACTATTCTTAGTAATAAAAACAAAGTCAGAGGCATCACCCTACCTGACTTAAGGATATATTGTAAGTCCACAGTAATCAAAACAGCATGGTAGTGGCACTAAAATAGAGACATAGACATATGGAACAGAATGGAAAACCAAGAAATGCCATCAGTCTCTACTTAACTTCAGATTGTTGATAAACCAAACAAAACATACGGGGGAGGGGAAGAATCCCTATTCAACAAATGATGCTGGGAGAGCTAGATAATCACTACTTACAAAAATTGACTCAAGATGGATAAAAGCTTTAAATTTAAGACACAACACAATAAAAATCTTAGAAGAAAGTGTGGGGAAAACTCTTGTTGATGTTGGACTGGGGAAAGATTTTATGACAAAGACTTCAACAGTCATTTCAACAACAAAAATTAACAAATAGGATTTAATTAAGCTGAAAAACTTCCACACAGCTAAGGACACAGCAAGTAAAGCAAAAAGGCAACCTTCAGAATGGGAAAAGATATTTTCAGGGCATGAATCTGACATAGGATTGATAACTAGAATCTACAGAGAGCTCAAATTAATCCACAAAAAGTAAACAATCCCATCTACCACTGGGCAAGAGATACAAACAGAACCTTCTCTGATGAAGACAGACAAATGGCTAACAAACATGTGAAAAAATGCTCATCATCCCTGATTGTCAGAGAAATGCAAATCAAAACCACCCTGAGATATCACCTAACCCCAGTGAACATGGCCCACAACACAGTCTCAAAACTGCAAATGCTGGCACGGATGTGGAGAGAAGGGAACACTTGCACTGCTGGTGGGACTACAAATACAACCTTTTTGGAAGGAAGTATGGAGAATTCGCAAAGAACTCACACAAGACCTCTCTCTCATTTAATCCTACAATTCCATTACTGGGCAGAAGAAGAAAAAAAATTCCTTTTTCCACAAAGACACTTGCACTAGACTGTTGATCTCAGCTCAATTTACAATCACCGAAATGTGTAAAATGCCTAAATGCCCACTAACCCAGAAATGGATTAACAAGCTATGGTATATGTATAGCATGGAATACTATTCAGCTGTTAAAAATGATGGAGACTTTTTAATCTTTTGTATTAACCTAGACTGAGTTGGAACACATTATTCTTAGTAAAGCATCACAAGAATGGAGAAGCAAGAATCTAATGTACTCTATTCTAATATGAAGGTAGTAGATGTTTTAATACAAGTGTGTCTTGTGCTACCTGGTCCATGGTAGGAGACTTCAAGGTGACTTGGAGAGGATCTTAACTTCAGAGATAAGACATTTCATTCCAGCACTGACTTAGTCTCAACCCAGATTTCTGGTTGTGGATTCTCAACTATCTTTTAGAGACCTTATGAAACATCCCCTGAAAGGCCTTGTGGTGGGGAAAGATCCTGAACTGAGAGTCAAGCTTCCTGCACCCCAGACATCGGCTTGTACTTCCTGCCATGTGATCCTAGAAAGTCACTTATTCCTTTGAGCATCCATGTGCTGATCCTAAAATGAGGATAGCACCTGGCCTCTTGGCTCTTTGTGAGGCACCACTGTGATTATTAAACATGTTCCTAAATCACATTTAATCTCAACTGAAAAACCAAGGAGAAATTTGCTCATTGCAGTTATTACTGGATCTCACTCACTTCCATACTCCTTCCAGAACCCTGCAAAGATATCAAAAGTCACAAAAAGTTCTGAATATTCAGAGAAGCACTATATGGACATCATCAGTTACTTCTGAAATGACCATCCTTCAAGTCTGCAGGGGCTCTAGGGGCAAGACCTTCTCAGCTTCCTGCCAGCTCAGATAAAAGGAGTTCTATTAACATTCCCCGCCATCCACTCCCTTCATTTAAGGCAGACTCCCCCATCACATATGTTTTTACATACAGATTGAATTTCACCCACAGAAATCCAACCAAGAATGCCCTTGTCAATGTACCTACCCTCAACATGACCTCCCTACTCCAGCCTTCTTCTCACTTCAATTCCTTCTCTCTGAAGGTTACCCAGCATAATACCTCCTTAACAAGCCTAGGTGTCATCAGCAATAGACATGAGGACTATGGCAAATTCTGCTACTGCACACAAAGGCCTCCCCTGGTGCCAAGAAAGACAGTTGGTGAGGTATGTCTGCTTGAGATAGGGAGAGGAAAATATCCCTTGCACTAAAACAAACTACAGATATATATATATATATATACACACATATATATATATAATCTTATGCAAATGTATTTATTGAAATTTTTTAGGTGTTGGGATAATTTATTCATATGATTATATGAATATATGTGAATATATATTCATATGATTATATGAATATATGTGAATATATATTCATATATGTATATATACATAACCCAACACCTAAAAAAATTTCAAAAAAATTTTCAAAATTTCAAAAAATTCAAAAATATTTGCAATTTAAATAACAAAATTGGTAACCACCAGACATTGTCTTTTTCAAACAAATATCTTTAAAATTAATTTTTAGGTTAAGTCCTTTCTCCTAACAATTATTCATAAAGCATCTGTAGGGAAATGTACAAGAAGAGATAAAAATAACTTTGAAATTGTTTTGTGTCCATATGTAAAAGGATTTGCACACAAGTGGTGGAAGAAGATATATTAATACTGCTCTTAGTGATTTCAAATCTATAGAGAAAAGGCAGTAACAATTCCATTGGGGATAAAAGGGACATAATTTTAGCTAATGAGGCTATATATACATATTCCAAAATAACTTAAAACTAGTTAAACTAGTTAAGGGTTTGGGACAATATGGCAGAAACTCAACTCTTCCTGCTCCTACCCCTAAGTATAGACAGTCACATGAGAGTACTGAAGAGTAAAAAGATTAAAGCAGACTAGCTAAAGCTCCCCACTGCTTGAGGAAAAACAGCAGTTTCCTATCCTCTGATTATCCATAGAGTGACAAAAGGCAGCCTAGGTTTGGTCTCCTTATTCTCGGTCCAGAGGCAAAAGCAGCACAAGCTCAGTGTCTCTGACCCTGAACTCAGCAGCAGAAGAGGACTTGAGTATCACCTTTCCTTCCCCATGGCACTGGGAACCCCACCAACAAGTAGAGTATGGCCTGGTATATAGGCCTGGGGCAGGAGGCCTAGGGAAAAATTCTCCACCTCAGAGCCTAGCTGTGGGGGCCAGTGGTGCCATACCAGGTGAACAAGGAAGAACAGGATAGCAATACAAGGATGTTGAAAGCAAAATTATTATTAGAATCACAGCCCACAAAAGTAGGGAAGGACCTATGCACGTAAACAGGAGGACTGCCTGTTAAAAACCTAAATAAGATCTAGAGTTACCTAACATCCATACTGTCTAGAAAACAAATGTAAATAAAATCCATTATCATAATAAAAACCAGAAAAACTATAAATCAAATGCAAAAAAACAATCAACATATGCCAACACCAAGATGAATCAGATACTGGAATTATCTAACAAGAATTTTAAAGCAGCCATTATCAAAATGCTTCAATGAGCAATTACAAATAATCTTCAAGAAAGTGAAAAAAAAACAAATCTTATAAAATGTATTTTAAAATACCAAATGGAAATTATAGAACTAAATATATAATCACAGAAATAAAAAACTCACTGAATAGGCACAATAGTGGAATAAATAGGACAAAGGAATGAATCAGTGGACTTAAGGGTAGAACAAGAGAAATTCACCAACCTAAACAACATAGAGGAAAATACTAGTTTATAAATACTAAATAATAATATAATTATATACCTGGTTGTAATTTATTTCTTTAGATTAGCTGGAATTTTACTCTAAATTATATTATTTCTTATTTATTTTTAAAAATTAATCTTATGAGCTTTGCTTAAAACAGAATAGTATAAAGAGAACAAGGAAATGGTCAATTAATCTCATAATCAACATGATCCCTATTGACATAAAAAGTAAAAATAATACCTACTATTCATCATTGAACATCCACACCAATACAAGAACACAAAAGATTCTATAGTCAGGATATACTAAGCACCTAATGAAAGCATACATTTCAGCATACCCTTGCTGTTTACATGGTATTAATTTGAAGATACTTACCTTCGAATTAAATCTGGTTTTGGAAGAGCCACTTGTTCAATTCCAGCTGTTTGGGATATAGGCTATAAACAGAACAGACAGAAAATCTATTACCATAATGGCAAAATTCAAGCCAAAGATACAATTTGCTGCTGTTAGAAAAATATGGTTAAAATTCATATTTTGGTTGCCTTGCAAATCAGGTAGAATTTCTATATCAATCCTATTATTGACATTATTACCAAAGATAAAAAAATAAATTGTAGCAGTAATACATCAAGTACATTTTATTCATCAAAAATGTTAGTACTGTTTTATATACTTTTGTGTTATTACATTTCTTTATAGAAGACAGAACTATTAAGCTTCCAGTCTTGCTTTTAAAACTACTACTTAAAAGAGTTACTGCCATTCTATAGTAATATAAATCAATTACTCAAGTTCTAACTTATGTGATATGTAGTCTCTTGCCTATTTTCACTAGACTATTTCCAACTATTCCTTTGAGGCATTAGTATTCAGCAACTGCAACACTGGCTTCTAGGAGAATAGTTTAAACTTAAAGAGGGCAAATACCCACTCTTGGAAAATAATTTTACATTTACCTAATCTATCCTCTATGAACTTCCACTGGTGATAGCAGAGTAATCTTAAAACGCAAATCTAACAAAATTAATCCTTTCCCTACCCAGTTTTAACTATGATGGCTCTTCACTTTCTACAAGGTTAAATTTCTTTAGAAGACAAAGTACGTTTTCAATGAACTGGTCCCTGCCTGATTATCTAGCTTAATCTGTCTACTTGAAGTCACTAAACTGTAGTCCTTCTTAGTTGAGATCTTCCATATACCGTGACTCAGTTTATGTTCTTCCACCTACCTTATTAGTTCAATATCTCCTTAGTCCTGTTCATTTAACCAATGTCTAGAACTATTCCAGTTTAAAGGAAACAAGAGAGAGAACAATTAAAGGCAATGCATGATCTTCAACTATATCCTGGATCAAAGGGGGGAAATTGACATAAAGGAACTACTATATGCAAGAGGCCTCTGTTACTGTGGGTTCTGGAAACAGACCAGCAAAATTGCTTTGGGGACCCTTTTAAAAACATATACCTTAGCTCATATATCTTGGTTTCTAAACTAAAAGGGATGAAGGTTCCTCAGAGAAACGGTTGATCCCAGCACAGAGACAAATAAAGAATAAGATGAACCTGGATCATCTTGCTGTACCAAAAAATAAAGAACTGCTCAAAACATGATGGGATCATATTGAAATTACTCAGGAGCCAGTTTGAAGGGGTTCTTACTGCCCAGATGTGGCACAATTTGGGCATCAAGATAAAGACAGTGAAAGAACATAACCAACTTGATAAAGTAAGAATCCATGAATTAATACTGATATAAACAAACAGCAAAAGGAAAGCACTTACTTACAGTACAAAGCCAACTAATAAATAAAAGGAGGAATGATGGAGTTAGAATATCATCAATTGATGCTAAAACTAGTGGGTGAAAGCTAAATGAAGCTATTTACATGGTTTCAAAGTATCTCCTCAGATTACTGTTTAATTACAAAGGCAAAAAGAATGGTACTGTAGCTTTATAGTGAAAGAACTTGACAGGCCCCATCTTAAGCAAGTAGTCAAATTTAACCTCCCCAATGTTGAGACAAACCTACATAACACACCTCCCAATATGAGGCAGAAAGAACACATCATTTACATGATCTTCCTGACAAAAAGAATGTAACTTGAAATCTAAACAAAGAGAAAAACTTCAGATAAACTCTAGAAGGACATTCTAAACAATAACTGGTCTTTGTTCTTCAAAAATATCAATGTTATGAAAGATGAAAGACTAAATAACTGTTTCAGATTAAAAGACACTAAAAAGACAGGACAACTAAAGGTAATGGAAGATTTTCAACTAGATCCTAGAATCAAGGAGGTGGGAAGAAATTGCCATGAAGGACACTATGTGAATAACTGGTGAAATTCAGTGTGTATAATAGATAATAATATTATATACACATGTTAAATTCTCTGAATTTGGTCACTGTATTCTGAAGTAATATTCTAAAATATAATCACTTATTCTGAAATATTTAGGAATAAAGATGCATCATGTCTGAAACTGGCCCTCTCATGCTTCTGAGGGAAAATCATTTGTAGAAGGAAGGATGGGTAGATGGATGAATAAATAGATGATGGACAGATCCATCTTCTAGTAATGCATTTTATCATATCCTTCTTTATTATATATATTTAATGTTTGACTTCAAGGACTCCATGTGATTTATTTTGTATTCTCAGCACCACTTAGCATAGTGTCTGGAGCTTATTAGGCTTCTAATAACTGTATGATGGTAGAAAGAAATAAGAAAAGTAAAGGATGACAAAGGAAGGAAAGGTGGGCCACAAAAATGTTGTTAACAATTCTGGACATCAATCCTAAGAAAATAAACACAAAGTAAGGAAAAATCACATAGTATCCATATAAAGCTTATAGTAAATGTTCAATAATTATATCTCTTTGTATTGTAGTTTTATATAAAATAACAAAAACTGGCAACAATTTAGTTGTCCAGGAATGGGAGAAGAGTTAGATAAATAAGAATACTATTATACTATCATATTACTATTAAAAACTGAACTCCTGAAAACCAAGTAAAGGCAGAGAAAACAATTAACAATGAATGAAAAAAGCATTAAACAACCCTGTATGTGTAATTATAACCATTCATTAATATGACAAAATCCTGGAATATAACAAGTATAATATCATAGACCTGTTTGAGAAATAGCATTCTAGGAGATTTTCCCCATTTTCCTACTTTTTATGTTACAATACACATTTTATGATTTAAAAATTTTAAAGGACAGCAAATACACATACTAAGGGTAGAGGAAAACGGGTATTTTTACAAACCACTAGGAAGACTGTAAACTGGTTAAGACTTTCTGAAGGACAATTTGGCAATAACATATCAAGTCTTTAAAATGTCTAGTAATTCCATTTTTTAAGAAGTGTTTCCTAAGGAAGTAATTAAGAATGCATACAATGATTAAACTCCAAGAATGTTCCTCACAACATGGAATGTAATTGAAAACAGTAAAAAAAAAAAAAATAGATATTTTTCTCCCTTACTTGTTCCATTAAATAAATAATGGCATAGGATATCATGCAACTTAAAAAAAAAGTTTAAACATTTAAGATAATCTTTTAAATAAAAGATCATAAAAGAGTATATACATTATGATCACATTAAAAAAAACACCTGTGTATGTATACATGCAAAATGGTCTGGAAGAATATACAAGCTTATCTATATTCATCTCGCTTTGTTAATAAACAGATTAATTGGAGCAGGTGGTGGTAGGTGGCTAGGCAGGGAGGCACAACCTGGGCTGTTACATTTGGCCTGGCCATGGCAACGGTGTCCCTCAAAGTGTGCATAGTCAGCTCGGGGTTCAGCTGTTGCAAAAATAATTGGTAATAATGTCAAGAAACTTCAGAAGTTTGCTCCTACCATCAAGATGTGGGTCTTTGAAGAAATGGTTAATGGGAAAAAACTGACAGATGTCATAAATAATGACCATGAAAATGTAAAATATCTTCCTGGACATAAGCTGCCCAAAAATGTGGTAGCTGTCCCAAATCTCAGTGAGGCCAGGCAGGATGCAGATCTGCTGGTGTTTGTCATTCCACACCAGTTCATCCACAGAATCTGTGATGAGATCACCGGGAGAGTGCCCAAGGAATCACTAGGGATCACCCTCAGGGGTCCTCAAACTTTTTAAACAGGGGGCCAGTTCACTGTCCCTCAAACAATTGGAGGGCTGGACCGCGGGCCCCTGGATTAGTCCACTGCTAAGCAGGACAGGCAGCTGCGGCAAAAACACCTGGCGGGCAGGATAAATGTCCTCCGTGGGCCGCATGTGGCCTGCAGGCATAGTTTGAGGACGCCTGGATAGATGATGGTCCTGAGGGGCTGAAGCTAATTTCTGAAATTATCTGAGAGAAGATGGGCATTGACATCAGTGTGCTGATGGGAGCCAACATTGCCATAAGGTGGCCGCAGAGAAGTTCTGTGAGACCACCATCTACAGCAAAGTAATAGAGAATGGCCTTCTCTTCAAAGAACTTCTGCAGACTCCAAATTTTCAGATTACATGATGCAGATGCTATTGAACTTTGTGGTGCTCATCATGGCTACGGGAGCTGGGTTCTGCAAGGGCCTCCACTGTGGAGACAACACCAAAGCTGCCGTCATCCGCCTGGGACTCATGGAAATGATTTATTTTGCCAGAATCTTCTGCAAGGGCCAGGTGTCCACAGCCACCTTTCCAGAGAGCTGTGAAGTAGCCGACCTGATCACCACCTGCTATGGAGGTGGAACGGCAGGGTGGCTGAGGCATTTGCCAGGACTGGGAAGACCATTGAAGAACTGGAAAAGGAAATGCTGAATGGACAGAAGCTCCAAGGGGCTCAGACTTCTACTGAAGTGTATCACGTCCTCAAGCAAAAGGGACTGATGGATAAGTTTCCTTTGTTCACTGCAGTGTATCACATCTGCTGTGGAGGCCCACCTGTTGAAGAAATGTTGTGTTGTCTCCAATATCACCCATAGTATATATAAAGTGAATCATGCAACATGTTGGAAAATTCTGCCTTCTGATCTGAAACCCGGACCTGGCAACATGATGCTGGCTTGAATCTAAACCCATCATGGATGTGTATGAAGTTTTACAGGTAGATTTTTGAATTATGAGAGGGATTTCATTGGTTAAGATGTATTAGGCAACAACTAAACACACATATGAATGTGCGAGTGTGTGTTTCTTTCTTATTCTGTGGATGTTTCTATGAACCAAAATTAAATGTACTTTTTAAAAATTATTTTTGAAATTTCCCCAGTATGGTAGCTTATAAAATTGGAACTATGTCAGCTAAATGTGTTAGATGTAATCTATATGCATATGAGGGGGGAATTTTTTTTCTTTCTCTTGATGTTGAAATTTAACCAGCATTAACATGGTAGTTAGAGTGGAGGAGTGAATGTGTTCACAGATCAACTGATTTAACTTTTAAACACTATCTTAAAGCCACTATAATTAACTACTTTGATTGTGGGTTGCTTTTTTTTTTTTAACAATTAGATATTTTAAATTAGGTAATCCACTTACATATTTTCCTCTCACTGCAGTTCTCTGCATTTTTGGCCTTTGTTATTCTTCATTAGCTGTCAGAATATGCTTCTGTAAAGGTTCAGAAGCAACAGAAGACAGAATACTCACCCAGGACTTTCCTGCTGTGACTGGCACATTCTTTTGGTTCACCACAGTTAGTTGCACACATTTTTGCACACATTTCTTGTAAGCCTCGCAGATCCCTGAGAGGCTACAGTTATGCTCCTTTTATAAAGAAGCAGCCACTCCATCTGGTCACCTAGTGAGGTGGGGCAGAGCCAGGAGTGACGCGTAGTACCAAGGCATATGAACATCTAAGAAGCCACAGGGCTGATTCCACCTCTAGCTCACTGGCTATGGCAAGAACTGTGCACAGCCCTTCCTGAAGCCACAGGAGGGCGTCCTGAAGCTGAGTTTTGCGCAGGTCATCATCTCCATGGGCACCACTATACATGTGGTCTTTAGTTGGTAAAACGCGTGGTCTTTAGTCGGCAACATCACCTTCACTTGGGTGTCTTAGACATGCAAGTTTGTGTGTCCCACCCCAGACTCCTGAAGTGCTGTGCTAACTGGGCCTCAGCTTGTCTTCCGGGTGTTTCTGATGCTTAACTACAATCTGAGAACCACTACTTTAGAAAATTTACTTTAGCTTGCCTCTCTTCAAACCATGATCCACAGGAAGTGAGTGTCCTGTGGTTGTTCCAGGTGTTCCCCAGAAAGGGCAAATGAGTTTGGGAAAAGCTGCATCTATACACACCCCTGAAAGGTATAGAATGTATCTTAATCTTAATATGTCAGTGGGACTTGTTTACATAAACTACTAAGTCCCAGAGATTATAGATACTGGCATTTTTGGCAAGGAAATTTGCCAACGTTTCTGGGGAACACTGTTCTAAGCTGAGGTGACCTTATGACAAGTCAAGTAGACTCTTCATTCCCTGTAAGAAATTAGGATGAGTAACTACCTGTGGTATTATTAGTTCTGAACTTTTATAGTTCAGTTCTGCCATGAATCTTACTGAAGCTTTAAGGTGGCACTGTCATACAACCAAGTAGATGTCAACATCACTGAAATGCACATTATGTGGAATAAGTGCTTTATATTCTAGAATGAAAATAGGAAATACTGCACCTTTTAAATGAGATTGGTGTCAGAATAGCATTATACAGTTACCTTGTGTATCAGTTGATAAGTGTTAAAGGAACCATGTGAATATAATTTACTCATGAAATTCCAGTTAACTTTGTAAGATTTGGGCCTGCCCTCCAATGCCAGTTTGGGATTATTTTTTCCTTCTCTACCTGAAATGATTATAGAATAGATTTTCATGGAAATTTTAAAAATTCTATCTAAAACATTTTGGTAGGCATTTTTTTTTTTTTTTGGTGGGCATTTTAAAGTCCCATACACAGAAGTAAATGAAAGCACACAAAATGTTGTAAGTTTCAGCGGTTTTAGTACCACCATTAAGTTAATCAGTTTTTGCCTGTCTCATGATAAAACTTTTTTAAAGTTTGTATATAGGTAACAGAGTTACTTTTTAAAATACATAAAGGGCTGTAAGCTAAATGGGTCTATTAAGAAGGGTAATGAGATGTGAGGAATTGGAATTCTGTGTGTTTTGTGTATTCTCATCTGCATTCAACTTCCTACTCTGGGTTTTGTACTTGAGTGTTTTTCCTGTAAACAAATTCCCTCAAAATTACCACTCTGAAGTGTGTTGACTGTACCTCTTGAACATACTTACAGTATTCTGCACATTATGGAAAAAGGTAAATTTTGTAAGTTTATGCTTTGCTAACTGTAGATATTTATTACTCTGTGAGTTATCTATTTTTGTAATCATCTGTGGTTCATCAGGTATTTTAATTCACATTTCTTATTAATCATGGTATTAAGGAGTGAGACACCAAGACTGGAAGTTTAGTTCGTACTATTTTAGCCAATGTGTGGATTGGCTTGATCTAATCCATCTGTTGATGGATTGATCTAATCCACTGTTGCCTTGATCTAATCCACTCTACTATAATGTAGAACAAATATCTATCTTGAAAGCCACCCCAGGAGATGGAGTTGAGCTAAACCTCTGGTTTTTCATTTAACTCTTTAAATATATCATGGTCCCAAGGCACTGACCTAGGGAGGGTATTGTGGTGAGGTGACGGTGTACAAAGGGGATGTTAGTTTTTCCATAAGTTCTTACCTGCTAGCCTTTTTCTTACATATGTACTGTATTTGTTTACAGACTACAGGTGGATATATAATTTAAAAGCTTGGTTTAATAAACATTTAACCTCCCCCCCCAAAAAGTAAAAAGATTAATTCAACTTTGTACAAACAGGCTTATCAACCCTCAAATTTAATAATCTTAGGGCAGGTCCCCATTATTTCAATTTGGAACATTATGGTCATCCTTCAGTATTCACAGGTCCAGGATTTCCCAAGGATACTAAAATCCACAGATATTAAAAGTCTTGCAATCAGCCCTGTTGGACTGTTGATATAAAAATTCAGCCCTTATTTAAGAGTTCTGCATTCTAAGAATACTGTGTTTTCAATCCATAGTTGGTTGAACTCACAGATGTGAAACCTGTGGATCAAGAAGGCTAACTATAGTTTTAGAAAAAAACAAAAATGAAAAATTCACTAAATTTGACATTCATCTGCAAAAATAGCCAGCACCTATTTATACATATTAATTTTTAAACACTTAGAAATATTATGACAGAACTCAACTTGAAGCTATCACATAAAAGGGCCAATAATGACTAAACATTAGCCATGATTGTGAGGACCACCCAAAGTAGCATTTATAATCCCATTAATGGGAGGGGCAAGATGGCCAACCAGAGGCAGCTTTTGCTGAAGCTCCTGTTGAGTAGGGAGAAAAGTTGGACTGAAGTGAACTCAGAAAAGTTGAAATTGGGGAGTTGAACACAAGGAGAAGAAATCAAGGTTCACATCACCCAAAATGAGACGAACTGCAAGGACAAGAAAGAGGAAAGAAGATAATAGAGGTCAGGTACGCAGTGACTCAACTGAAGACACCTGGTACCAAAAGGGCGAGAGACCCCCCGCCCCAATGATGAGGCCTACCTCAGGTTTCCATGAGGGAGCTGGGAACAAAGCACCTCTCACCTCATTCCAAGGAAAAGAGCAGCGAAGCCCTGGTTCTCCTGTACCTGGGAATTTTTACCTCTGAGTCCCCATCCTGCCTCATGCAAAATGAACAAATTTTCTCTCAGTAATCTGGAAGCCACAGCCCATCCTGCCCTCTCTCTGGCTGCCTGATGGACTATGGACTATTCCTGCAGAGGCAGGCGAGTTTGGTAAGTTGTCTGAGAGACCTCTGCATTTTGTGAGGTTGAGCCAAGCTTCCCCCAGCTGAGAGAGGAAACAGTGGCTCTGCAGTCTAGCTTTGGCTTCGGGAAGTGTGGTCCCTCCTAGCTCTCACTCCTGCTAGGGGAGACCTTTCCCCAGCCCTCTGCAGAGCCCCTGCCTGGCATCTGTGCCCAACGAGCCTCAGCTTCCCTCCTTGTAACTTGAAAAAAGATAGGTCTAGCCTTGGGCAACTACCACTAGGAAGGCCCAGGAACTACACCCCTACTCAACCATGGGCAACAGCTGCTTTTTATCTAATCCTGTAGCCAAGACTCTGGAGCTGAAGGGAAGGACTGTAGATTCTTGGAACTTGTTTGTGTTTGTGGGAGTCTTGCTTGCACTGCCTGAGTGCCTTCAATCGAAACTCTCAATCAGAACTGTCTGTAGATTTTTATTCTCCAGCCACCACTGGCTGGGGCTGCAGGTTCACTGCTTATTTGAGTTTTTCTGGGGGGGAATTCACTCAGTCAAGGGAGGAATATTCCTCCACCAGCTGAGGTCAGCAGGGCTTAGGCCACAGCTGTCTTTGTGTAGCAGGGGCCCCAGAGAAATGATGTGGTTCCTTTGAAATAGGTGGAAGACAGGGTGACACCAGGACAGAATCAGGTTGTACTATCTAAACAAGCAAGCCCTCAGATACTCTTCCTGCAGCCCTGAAAGGAAACTTCACAATGCTGTAGGAGAAGGGCCACAAGCTCTAGCTCATTGGTGAAGGGGTGGTTAGTTCCAGTTTCTTGGGCTTCCAGATCCAGTCTCACCCCAACAGTTTTAGTTATTAAATAGGTCTATGTGTTACTCCCTAAGAGTCTCCATTAGTTATCTCTCTATAACTATTCAGAGGCAACCTAACATTTCAATTAAAAACTTACAATTAATATTTAAAAAGCTGAAAATACTCATGGGGAGGAACCAGAAGAATAATTCTGGAAGCATGAAAAATCAGAGCACATCAACTCTCCCAAGAGATTATAAGGGAGATATAGCAGAAAATACAATCCATAGAGAAATTGTTTAAATGTCAGAAATAAAATTGAGAATATGGATGGCAAATAAGATGACTGGAATTGAGGAAAGCATGGAAATAGAAATTTTAAAAATAGTATAAAAGTTACCACAAGAAATTAGTGTATATAAAGATGAAGTCATCAAGGATATAACATAATGAAGAAAGATATAGCAGAGGTAAAGGGATTGAAAGAAGCATTCGAGGAGTTACAAAACAGAATAGACATCCTTAGTAACAGAGTACAATAGGGAGAAGACACTTCAGAAACTGAAGACCAGACTGTTGAACTATCCCAATCATTCAAAGAGTCAGAAAAAAAATGGAGAATAAAGACAGAAGATTCCCTGAGGGAGTTATGGTATTATTCCAAAAGATCAAATATCCAAATGATAAGGATTCCTGAAGGAGAAGAGTCCTAAAAGCACTGATGCTGTACTTCAATATATGGGTGCAGAATTTCCCAAGCATTGTGAAAAACACAGAAATTCAGATAGATGATTTCAGAACTCCAGCACAACTCAGTGCAAACAAAGCATCTCCTAGACACATAATAATTAACTTTGCAAAAGTCAATATAAAGGAGAAAATCCTGCAAGCAGCCAGGTATAAGAAAAGTACTACCTACTAAGGCAGTGGTTCTCAACCTTTGTAATTGCCACATTGTCACAAATGGAAAAAAGCGGTCACAACCCACAGGTTGAGAACTGCTGTACTAAGGGAAAAATATCAGGATGATCGCAGATATTTCAGTAGGAACTTTTTAAGCCAAAAGAGAATGGTCAATGACCTTTACCTTTCTTAAATAAAACAATTTTCAGCCCAGGATCCAGCTAAACTAAGTTTCATTTGTCATGCAGAAATCACTTTTTTTTTACTGACATGCAAACATTGAGAAAATCTGCCATAATTAGACAAGCTCTATAGGAGTTGCTCATACCCATTCTGCATAATGACTGGCATGATGGTCCACCACCAATGTAAACACATCCAGAAATTAAAGAAAAAATCCTAGCTTCCACAATGTCACAAGGAATAAAAATGAGCTCTGGACCTCTGAAAAATGAGATAACCAAAATTCCACCATACCTACTGATTCTCTCAATAAATATGAATGGCTTTAATTCCCCACAAAAGCAGCACAGGCTGGCTGACTGGATACAAAAGCTCGAACCTAGTATCTGCTCTCTCCAAGAAACAAACCTAACCTCAAAGGAAAAAAAAAGAAAACTCAGAGTGAAAGGATGGAAAACAATATTCTAGGCAAATGGAAATCAGAAAAAAGCAGGGGTTGAAATCTTATTTACAAATACAATTGTATTTAAAGCAACAAAAATAAGGAAAGACAAGGTTGGACAATACATACTGGTCAAGGGAACCACATAACATGAAGAGATTTCACTAATTAACATTTAGGCATCCATCCTGAACACACTTTGATATATAAAACAAAGCCTAAATAATCTGAACAAATATGATATCTTCCTGTATCATAATAGCTGGAGATATTAACACCCTTTGGACAGTAATAAACCCATCTTCCATGCCGAAACTAAATAAAGACATAGTGGACTTACACACAACTCTAGAATAAATGGACTTAACAGACATATACAGAAAATTTCATCCTAAGAGAACTGAATACACATTCTTCTTATCAGCACATGGGTCATCCTCCAAAATTGATCATAACTTAGCACACAAACCTACCCTCAAAAAATTAAAAAAATAAATTATTTCTTGTATCTTCTCAGACCATCAAGGAATAATTGTTGAACAAAATAAGAACAGACATCTTCATTTCAAAAATAGTCATAGAAGCAAAATATCCTTCTGCTGAACAGAAGGGTAGGCTAAGGACAAGATTAAGAAGAAAATCATTAGATTTCTTCAACAAAATAATAATGAAGCAACAAGCTAGCAAAACATGTGGGTTATTGTGAAGGCTATCATAAGAGGCACATTTATAGCCTTAAAGGTCTTTGCCAAGAAAATAGAAAGAGAACAAGTCAACAACCACATCTTTTTTTTTTTTTTGAGACAGAGCCTCAAGCTTTCCCCCTTGATAGAGTGCTGTTGAATCACAGCTCACAGCAACCTCCAAATCCTGGGCTCAAGCGAGTCTCCTGCCTCAGCCTCCCAAGTAGCTGGGATCACAGGTGCCTGCCACAACACCAGGCTATTTTTTGGTTGCAGCCATCATTGTTGTTGGGTGAATCCAGGCTGGATTTGAACCCGCCACCTTAGGTGTATGTGGCTGGCACCTTAGCCACTTGAGCCACAGGCGCTGAGCCAACAACCACATCTTGAGTAACTGAAGAACACTTCAACCACAAACTAAGCAGAAGAAAGGAAATAATCAAAATTAGAGCAGAATTAAATGAAATCCAGAACAGAAGAATCATTCAGAAGATCACTGAATCAAAAATTTGGTTCTTTATATGGAGCAAGATGGTGGCCAAGTAATAGCTTCGTTGCAACCAGGTGCAGGGAGACTGGGGAGAGAAGACTCCAGGCACCTCTGGCTTGTGGGGTCTGCCCAGAAACATCCCTTTGCGGAAACAGGGAGGCAGTGGGAGACCTCAGGATCACAGGAGGAGGACAAAAGCAGTAGAGAAGTGGCAAGTGGTTGCGTTTGGTCTGAGGCCGTGGGCCTCCTGCAGCTGTAGTAGCCACAGCAACAGCGAGATTGCAGACAGGGAAGGCTTTCCCTGTGGGTTGTTTTGGTTTTCTTTGGACTTGGCTGAATTACCTTGGGAGATCTTGGGTGAATGCGTAAGTGACTTTGAGGGTATCCAGAGTTTAGGAGTGAGCCACTGGGCCTGAACAGAGCTTTCACTGTTCAGTGTGGGATGCTGTGTAGCCATTGTGGGAGAGCTGCCCTGCAGGCTCCATGCTCAAGGTTCCAGAGTAAAGCCTATGCTGGGAGATCTTGGGCAAGTGATCCAATGACTCTGAACAGTGCCCAGAGGTGGAGACTGAGAATCCAGGGAACAGCAGAGCTTTCAATGTTCGGCAGTAGGAGAGCTGCCTTGCAGCTTTGGCCCTCAGGGTCTTAGCATGAGGCTGGTTTTGGTACACCTGATAACAGGGCAGCCACTTCAGGAGAGACCCCAGGGATACATGCTTTCTTGGGAAAGCCTCTGCTTAGCCAAAAGCAGGCTGAGGAGAGATTCAGGCTCAAACCTGTAGGATCTGAGGGCAAAGAAGTCAGCAGAAGCCTCCAGTCTCCATCTTATACAGCTGTATCAGCATTATGATTAGCATCTCATACCACGGAAGATCACCTGTTGACTAGCCATATTCAACAAAATATATATATTGATTTTTGTTTTTCTTTATTTTATTTCAACTTTTCTCCCCTAGATTTTTCTTTTATTTTTCTTTTTTCCATTCTTTTTCTTCATTTTTCAAAGTGTAAATATAATTTTTCATTGCTGTCTTCTTTAATACTAAGAACTTTCTTTTTGCTAGTATTTCTGCTCCTGATACTTGTTTTTATCCCAAATTCTATCCTATAAGGTTTCCTGTTTGTTTGTTTTGGTTTGATTTGTAATGTATTTGTTTTTCTACCCTATTTGCTGGAGGTGGGGTACTGTGACTGCTTAGGATGGCAAAGAGATGCAGACCTCAAGAGAACCACCCAACTCAGCACCCCCAGAGGTTGGGGAACTTTTAAGGTATGGGTCCAAATACTCTACTGTAGACCTTTATTACTCCCATCTCCCTCTTTCTGAGCCTCTCTTTTTCTTGTCAATATTCCCTTTTACTCGCCCCCTTTCCTTTCTCTTTTTTCTTTTCTTTTTTTTTAATCTTTTTTTCCCATCGTGCTCTTCAATCTTCTCATCCATTTAATCTTATACCAAAAGGACTCATAAACACCTTAGGTCAGAGGTGCAGTAACTTAAAGAGCAAGTGGAAATGAAAGAAAAATGAGGGCAAGGAAACACACAAAAGAAAACACTCATGAGGAAGAAACAGCAGAAAGATCCTGGCAACATGAAAAACCAGACCAGAGAAACCTCCCCATGGGACCATGAGGTAGCTACTACAGAGGATTCCACCTATAAAGAAATGCTAGAAAAGACAGAAGGGGGATTTAAAATATAAATGATTAAAAAAATGAAGGAAATTGCTGACAAAACAGAAAATAACCAAAAGGAAATCCAGAAACAGAATCAAATGAGAGATGAATGATACGAAGAATATAGAAAGAATATAGCAAAGCTAAAGGAATTGAAACACTTAATTAGGGAACTTAAAGATGCAATAGAAAGTATCAATTACAGATTAGATGATGCATAAGAAAGAATCTCAGAGGTAGAGGACAATGTTCTTGAGATAACTCAGATAGTTAAAGAGGCAGAAAAAAGGAGAGAGAAAGCAGAATGTTCACTGACAGAATTATGGGACTACATGAATCATTCAAACATATGAGTTATAGGTATCCCAAAGGGAAGAAGAATGCCCCAGAGAACTGGAAGCCACACTGGAGAATATGGTAAATGAAAATTTCCCAAATATCACCAAAGATGCTGACACACTCCTTTCAGAGGGCTATCAGACCCCAGGTCATCTCAACACAAATAGAGCTTCTCCAAGACACATTGTGATGAACCTGTCCAAAGTCAAGACAAAAGAAAACATTCTGTAATCCATAAGGACTAAGTGTCAATTGACCTACTTGGGGAAATCTATCAGGGTGACTCCAGACTTCTCAAGTGAAACTTTTCAAGCCAGAAGAAATGGTCATCCACCTTTAATCAATTTAAACAAAACAATTTCCAGCCCATAATTCTAAAGTCAAAAAAGATAAAGGTGGACACTTCATATTTGTGAAGGGAAAAATACAAGAAGACATTTCAATTCTAAATATTTATGCACCAAACTTATTCACCAGGTTGTGAAACAGATCTAAATTAGTCTGAGCAATATTATATCCCATAACATCAAAATAGCAGGGGACTTTAATACTCCTTTTATGGAGCTCGACAGATCCTCTAAACAGAAATTAAACAAAGATACAAGGCACCTAAATGTGACCCTAGAACAACTGTGTTTGACAGATAAATACAGAATACTCCATCCCAAAGCTAAAGAATATACGTTCTTCTCATCAGCCCATGGAATATTCTCCAAAATTGAGGATATCCAAGGGCACAAAACAAACCTTACCAGAATCAAAAGAATTGAAATTTTACCTTGTGTCTTCTCAGATCACAAGGCATTAAGGTGGAAGTCAATCCCAACAAAATATTCAACCCCACACAAAGGCATAGAAATTAAACAACCTTATAGTGAATGACAGTTGGATGCAGAAAGAGAAAAAAGAATAAATCATTAACTACCTCGAGCATAATAACAATAAAGACACAAGCTACCAAAACCTGTGGGATATAGCAAAAGCAGTCCTGAGAGGAAAATTTATCACTTTAGATGCCTACATCTGAAAAAAAGAGAGTGCATCAACACACTCACAAACCATCTTATGGAATTAGAAAAAGAGTAATCTGGATGGTGCCTGTGGCTCAGTGGGTAGGGCACCAGCCCCATATACTGAGAATGTCAGGTTCGAACCTGACCCCAGCCAAACTGCAACAAAAAATAGCTGGGTGTGGTAGTGGGTGCCTGTAGTCCCAGCTACTCGGGAGGCTGAGGCAAGAGAATTGCCTAAGCCCAGGGGTTGGAGTTTGCTGTGAGCTGTGATACCATAGCACCCTACCAAGGCCGATAATGTAAGACCCTGTCTCAAAAAAATAATAATAAATAAATAGAAAAAGAACAATCTAAGCCCAAACACAGCTGAAAAAAAAAGAAATAACCAAAATTAAATCAGAAATTAATGAACTTGAAAACAAAAGAATCATTCAGAAAAATGAATAAAACAAGGAGTTGGTTTTTTGAAAAAATAAATACATAGATAAACCTCTGGCCAGATCATAGAAAAATAAAATCTCTAGTAAAATCTCAATCAGAAATGATAAAGGAGAAATAACAAGAGATGCCAGAGAGATACAAGCCATTATTTCTGAATATTACAAGACACTCTATGCCCAGAAATTTGACAATATGAAGGAAATGGATCAATATTTGAAATTACATTCTCTCCCTGGACTTAGCCAGGAAGAAACAGAGCTCCTGAACAGACCAATTTCAAGCACTGAGCTCAAAGAAACAATAAAAAATCTCCCAACAAATAAATGCCTTGGTCCAGATGGCTTCACACCAGAATAATATCAAACCTTCAAAGAAGAGCTTATTCCCATAATGCAGAAATTATTCCAAAAAATTAAGGAGGAAGGAATCTTCCCCAACACATTCTATGAACCAAACATCACCCCATACCTAAATCAGGAAAAGACCAACTCAAAAGGAGAACTTCAGACCAATTTCACTAATGAATATAGATGCAAAAAATTCTCAACAAAATCCTAGCCAATAGATTACAGCGTATCATCAAAAAAGCCATCCATCATGATCAAGTAGGTTTCATCTCATGGAGGCTGGTTTAACATATGCAAGTCCATAAACATTATTCACTGTATCAACAGAAGTAAAAACAAAGAACATATGATCCTTTCAATAGATACAGGAAAAGCATTTGATAAAATCCAGCATCCTTTTCTAATTAGAGCACTGAAGAGCATAGGCACAGGTGGCACATTTCTTAAACTGATCAAAGTTATCTATGATAAACCCACAGCTAATATTTTACTGAAGGGAGTAAAACCGAAAGCTTTTCCACTTAGAACTGAAATCAGACAAGGTTGTCCTCTATTGCCACTAATATTTAACATGGTGCTGGAAGTTCTAACCCAGGTGTCCTCAAACTACAGCCCACAGGCCAAATGTAGCCCACCTAGGACATTTATCCAGCCTGCTGGGTGTTTTTGCTGCCACTGCCTGTCCTGCTTAGCAGCCGACTTGTCTTGGGGCCTGCAGTCCAGCCCTCCAATGGTCTGAGGGACAGTGAACTGGCCCCCTGTTTAAAAAGTTTGAGGACCCCTGTTATAGCCAATACAACCAGGCAAAAGAAGGAAATAAAGGGCATCCAAATGGGAGCAGAGGAGGTCAAACTCTCCCTCTTTGCTGACAATATGATCTTATACTTAGAGAACCCCAAAGACTCCACTGCAAGAGTCCTGGAATTGATCAAAAAATACAGTAATGTCTCAGGATATAAAATCAATGTCCACAAGTCAGTAGCATTTGTATATGCCAATAACAGCCAAGATGAGAAGCTAACCAAGGACACAATTTCCTTCACAGTAGCTTCAAAAAAATATGAAATACCTAGAAATATACCTAACAAAAGAGGTGAAGAACCTCTATAAAGAAAATTATGAAACCCTAAGAAAGAAAATAGCAAGGACATTAATAAATGAAAGAACATACCATGTTCATGGCTGGGAAGAATCAACATTGTTAAAATGTCTATATTTCTCAAAGCAATCTACAGATTCAATGCCATCCTTCTTAAATAACAACATTGCACTTTCAAGACTTGGAAAAAAATGACTCTTTGTTTTGTATGGAACCAGAAAAAAAACCCATATAGCTAAGGTAGTTCTTAGTAATAAAAACAAAGCCAGGAGCAACAGCCTACCAGACGTTACGCTATACTACAAGGCCATAGACGTCAAAACCGCATGGTATTGGCACAAAGATAGAGACATAGACATTTGGAATTGAATAGAAAACCAGGAAATGAAACTAACATCTTACAACCACCTAATCGTTGATAAACCAAACAAGAACATACACTGGGGAAAAGAATGTCTATTCAATAAATGATGCTGGGAGAACTAGATATCCACGTGTAAAAGACAAACTGGACCTATACCTTTCTCCATTCACAAAAATTTATTCAAAAGATATAAAAGATGTAAATTTAAGGCATGAAACAATAAAAATCCTCAAAGAAACCATGGGAAAAACACTTGAAGATATCAGTCTGGGGAAAGACTTTATGAAGACGACTTCCATGACAATTGCAACAAGAACAAAAATAAACAAATGGGACTTAATTAAAATAGGAAATAGACAACCTACACAATGGAAAAGGATATTCCCATGTTTTGAATCAGACCAAAGCTTGCTAACTAGGATCTACAGAGAACTCAAATTAATCACCATGAGAAAAGCTAACAATCCCTTATATCAATGAGCAAGAGAGATGAACACAACCTTTTCTAATGAAGACAGACGAATGGCTAACAAGCATATGAAAAATGCTCATTGCCCCTAATTATTAGAGAAAAGCAAAGCAAAACCACCCTGAGATATCATCTAACCCCAGTGAGAATGGTCCACATCACAAAATCTGAAAACTGCAGATGCTGGTGTGGATGCAGAGAGAAGGGAACACTTTTACACTGCCAGTGGGACTGCAAACTAATACAACCTTTTTGGAAGGATGTATGGAGAATCCTCAAAGAACTCAAACTAGACCTCCCATTTGATCCTGCAATCCCATTACTGGTCATCTATCCAGAAGAAAAAAAATCCTTTTACCATAAGGACACTTGCACTAGACTGTTTATTGTAGCTCAATTTACAATCACCAATATGTGGTAACAGCCTAAATGCCCACCAACCCTAGAATGGGTTAATGAGCTGTGGTATATGTATGCCATGGAATACTATTCAGCCATTAAAAAAGATGGAGACTTTATATCTTTTGTATTAAAATGGATGGAAGTGGAACACATTATTCTTAGTAAAGCATCACAAGAATGGAGAGGCAAGAATCCTATGTACTCAATTCTGATATGAGAACAATTAATGACCAAGTACATGGTAGGGGATGGGGAAAACAGAGAGAGGGAAGGAGGTGGAGGTAGGGGGTTGGGGGGTCACAGTGTGTGACACCTTTTGTGGGTGGGACACAATTATAAGGGAGACTTTACCTAACAAATTCAATCAATGTAACCTAGTTCTTTGTACACTCAATGAATCCTCAACAATAAAAAAAAGTTGGTCCTTCAAAATGATTAATAAAATTGATAAACCTTTCACTGGATTAACCAGAATCAGAAAAGTAAAATCTAATAACGTCAATTAGAAAAGAAAAAAGAGTAATAACTACAGATAACACAGAAATACAAAAGAACCTCAATGATTACTACAAAAAACTCTATGCTCAAAAATATGAAAATGTAGGGGAAATAGACTAATACCTGGTATCACACCAGTTTCGTGAACTCAATCAGAAAGAATTAGAAATTTTGAATAGACCTATATCAAGTATTTAAATTTCATCAGAAATACAAAATCTATCAAAAAAGAAAAACTGTGGACCAGATGGTTTCACACCAGAATTTTACTAAACCTTCAAAGAGGAACTAATATCTATATGGCATAACCTATTCCAAAACATAGAGAAAGAAGGAATCCTCCCAAGACATTCTATGAAGCAAATATCACCCTGATCCCAAAACCAGGAAAGGACCCAACAAAGAAGGAAAATTAAGGGCCAGTATCATTAATGAATATCAATACAAAAATATTCAGTAAGATCCTTGCAAACAGAACACACCTACACATTAAGAAATTTTACACCATGATCAAGTGGGTTTTATCTCAGGGATGCAAGTTAGGTTCAACATATGTAAATCCATAAATGTAATTCACCACATAAATAAAGTCAAAAACAGAATTAAGGACTTAAACTTAAGACATGAAACCATAAAAATACTTGAAGAAAGTGGAGGGAAAACACTTGAAGAAATCGGCCTGGGCGAATTTTTTATGAGACGGACCCCACGGGCAATAGAAGCAACATCAAAAATATACTATTGGGACCTGATTAAACTAAAGAGCTTCTGCACAGCCAAAAGCACAGTAAGTAGGGCATGCAGACAGCCCTCAGAGTGGGAGAAAATATTTGCAGGTTATGCATCTGACAAAGGTTTAATAACCAGAATCCATAGAGAACTCAAACTTATTAACATAACAAAAAACAAAAAAAACCCCAAGTGATCCCATTGCAAGGTGGGCAAAGGACTTGAAAAGAAATTTCACCAAAGAAGATAGGC
>CAUYQS010069822.1:0-114575 GCA_963574585.1 Otolemur crassicaudatus | reverse complement strand
TGGAGGCGAAGGCAGAAGGATCACTTGAACCTAGACATTCTCTTTTTTTTTTTTTTTTTGAGACAGGAGCCTCAAGCTATCCCCCTGGGTAGAGTGCCATGGCATCACGCTCACAGCAACCTCCAACTCCTGGGCTCAAGCGAGTCTCCTGCCTCATCCTCCCAAGTAGCTGGGACTACAGGCGCCTGCCACGACGCCCGGCCATTTTTTGGTTGCAGCCATCATTGTTGTTTGGCAGGCCCGGGCTGGGGATTCCAACCCGCCACCTTAGGTATATGTGGCTGGCGCCTTAGCCGCTTGAGCCACAGGCGCCGAGCCGAACCTAGACATTCTCTATGAAAACAGAAAAATGAGTCAGGCATGGTGGGGCATGCCTGTATTCCCAGCTACTCAGGAGACTGAGACAGGAGGATCACTTAAACCCAGGAGTTTGAGGTTTCAGTGAGCTATAATGACAGCACTGCACTCTAGCTTGGCAACACAGTGAGACCCTGTTGTCAAAAAAAAAAAAGACACATGAAGAGTTCTACTAATGGTAGAACTTCCAACTTGTATTAGATTGACTCTCTCATAAATAACAGTTATAAACTTTGGGTAAAATATAGTAGAACCTCTGTAAGTTGATGACTCAGGGGACTATAACAAGCTGAGCAACATAAAAAACTAGGCCTACTATTACTGATACATACATGTAGTGCATGTTCAGACTAATGAAAATTAGGCCAACTTGAGGTGGTCAACTGTGGAGGTTCTCCTATTCTATATAAAACAACTCTGAAGAATTTGACCTTTGAAAGAAGGGATCATGCTGGCTAAGATTTATGTTTACACAACTGCCCCTCCTGAAAGTACTCCCAACCTGTACACTTTGAAGTGGCGAAAATTCAAGGAGAAAGTTGCAGTTTTATTGACTTGAGATGTCAAAGGATTGAGTTTCTGCCAGAAAGACTGGAAATAGAGGAGAAAAGAGGAAGAAGAGTCCTTCAGTCTGCATGTAAACTCTCCTGAAATCCATAGCTGACTCTTAAATTGCTCCAGAGAGACTAATGAAAGATTAAAAAAGATGAGTAAGAGATTTCAGCTTCTGTCATCATCAGGGGAGACAGAGGTGGCTCAGAAGTAAAGATTATGTTCTAGGATTAAGAATAAACAAAGTATAGTAGGAATAAGGTATAAAATCAACCTTCAAAGTGGTCAAGGGAAGGTAATTGAATTCATAGTCTCTGCACTGTTTTAGCTATAATGTACAGTGTACAGTGAAACATTAACAATTTGAGAAGAAACAAGGAACTGTGGAGTATAATCCAAAGAAAAAGCAGTTAGTAGAAGTAGGCCCCTACATTTGAAAGTCAGAGACTGTCAGACTAGATTTTTTTAAACTAAGATCCAATAATGTACATCCTACACTTTAAATATAAAAACACAGATTGGTTGAAAGTAAGTGGGTGGAGAAAGATGATCCCAAAGTAGACATCAAAACAGCGTTTACCAAATATGTATAGATAAAAGGCAGTCCTAAATACATAGGACATTTAGCTCATGTACGTAGTTAATGACAATTCATTGTAGTTGGAGATAAAGCACAGAATTGAAACAGACAAATTAACAATTCTAGTTGAATGTTTTAATACTCTTCTTTTGGTAATTGATAGCACTAGGCAAAATATCAGAATATGAAAGGTTGAAATACACTATTAGGTCACCTTGACCTAATTTGCATTTTTAGACCACTCTGCCGGACGGATCAGACTACATAATCCTTTTAAGTGCACATTGGAACATTCACCAAGGTAGACTACTACATGCTAGGCCATGAATCTCAGTACATATCAAAAGGTTGACATTGTACAATTATATTCTCTGACCATAACAGAATTAATAATTATGTAATATCTAGAAAAGCCCCGATATTTGGAAATTAAATAATATACCTACAGATAACCTATAGATCATGGACAGATTAACAAGGAAATGCAAAAATGTTTTTAACTAAATGATAATGAAAATGCAACTAACATATCAAAGTTTGTGGGATGTAGCTAAAACAGTACTTAAATGGAATCTGTCTTGAATGTTTATATTAGAAAATAAAGAAAATTTTCTAGGCCTTAGGTTATGCAAAGATGTCTTACATACATACTAAAAGTATGGTCTGTAAGAAAATTGGTAAATTGGACCTCTTCAAAATTCAAAACTTTTGTTACTTAAAAAACACCACTGGGGGGGGGGGATAAAAAACACCATTAAAAAAATGAAAAGTAAGCAACAGACTGGAAGAAAATATTTAGAAAGCCCATACTGATAAAGACTTGTATCCAGAATTTTATTTTATTTTATTTTATTTATTTATTTATTTTTTGAGACAGAGCCTCAAGCTGTCACCCTGGGCAGAGTGCTGTGGCATTACAGCTCACAGCAACCTCCAACTCCTGGGCTCAAGCGAGTCTCCTGCCTCTGCCTACAGGCGCCCGCCACAATGCCTGGCTATTTTTTGGTTGCAGCCATCATTGTTGTTTGGTGGGTCCGGGCTAGGGATTCTAACCCGCCACCTTAGGTGTACGTGGCTGGCGCCTTAGCCGGTTGAGCTATAGGCGCCGAGCCTGTATCCAGAATTTTAAAAGGAACTCAATTTAAAAAGAGAATAGTCCAGGCACAGTGGCTCACACCTGTAATACCAGCATTTGGGGAGGCCAACGTACTTGAGGCTGAGAGTTTGAGACCAGTCCGGCAACAGACCCTATCTCTACAAAAAATAGGAGGCTGAGGCAAGAGAATCACTTGAGCCCAAGAGTTTGAGGCTGCATTGAGCAGTGAACATGCCACTACACTCCAGTCTGAGCAACAGAGTGAGACTTCAGTGTCTTTTATTTTTATACACAGAGACACACACACACACACACATGATGCCAAAAAAAAAAAAGTATACACATTTTTAAGGAAGAAAAAAACTATTAAAATTGTATTATTCAATTATACTGATAAAAGGTAAATGCAAGTCACATTTGAGTCCCTTTTGTAATTGCAGAAGTCAAACATGATTTGAATATTGCAATTTTAACACAGTTTTTTCCTTCCTTAAAATGTGTATACATTTTTTGGCACTCTGTATATGTATGACAATAGATCTGAACATTTTATTTAAAAAATTATGCACATACCTAATAAGCATATGAAGAGATGCTCAACACCATTAGTTATTAAGGAAATACAAATTAAAACCACAGTGAGACACCATTTCACCCCAAGTAGGTTATCTCTTCACCAAGACAATACCAGATGTTGGTGAGAATGTGGAGAAACAAACCCTCATATATCTCCAGTGAGGATGTAAAATAGTACAGCCACTTTGGAAAGTGGTTTGGCAGTTTCTCAGTTAAACATGAAACTACCATACATGTAACCTAGGAATTCCACTCTTGGTTGTCTGCCCCAAAAGACATGAAAACATGCCCACACAAAGACTTGCAATGAATGTGTATAGTAGCATTATTCATAATATCCAAAAACTAGAAACAACCCAGCTGTCCATTAACTGCTGAATAGATAGGCAAAATGTGGTATATCTATGCAATAGAACACTATAAGTCATAAAAAAGAAATAAACTGGCACATTCTGCATTATAGATGCATCTCAGAAAATTATGCTAACTGAAAGAAGTCAGACCCAAGAGGCCACATACTGTATGATTCCATTTATATGAAATGTCCAGAAAAGGCAAATTTAATAGAAACAGAATCTAGATTAGTGGCTACTTGAGACTGGAAGCAAATGAGAATGAAGGATCTTGTGAGGAGAATGAAGCCATTCTAAAACTGATGTATGGTGATGGTCGCACCACTCAGTAGAATTACAAAAAAAAAAAAGATTCTTTGTACACTTGAATGAATTTTATAATATGTAAAATATAAGTTTATCTGATTAAAGCAATTTTTTTAAATAAAAGATTAGAATGAGTTATATATAGCTTATGCCTATAATCCTAGTACTGTGGGAGGCCAAGTTGGGAGGACTGCTTGAAGTCAGGAGGTCAAGACCTATCCGAGCAAGAGTAAGCCCCATCTGTACAAAAAATAGCCAAGTGTGGTGACACATGCTACTTGGGAGGCTGAGTCAGGAAAATCACTGGAGTCCAGGAGTTTGAGGTTGCAGTGAACTATGACAACATCACTGTACTCTAGCTGGCAACAGAGCAAGACGCTGTCTCCAAAAAAGGGGAGAAATAGTAGAAATAGTATACTAGAAAAAGAAGAGCAGATTAAAGTAAATTGAAGGAAGGTAAAAGATGAGCCAAATCAATGAAATAGGGAACAAACTAATAGTGAAGAATAACAAAGGCTTTAATAAAATTGAAAAATGCAAGCAAGACTGATCAAAATTTTGAAAACAGAAAACACAAATCACTATTGTTAGGAATGAGATGAGAGAATAGATTCCACTTGCATTAAAAAACTTATTAATGAGGTTCTGCACCCATGCTCAGTGGTTAGGGTGCCAACCACATACACTGGGGCTGGCGGGTTCGAACCTGGCCTGGACCTGCTGAGCAACAATGACAACTACAACAACAAAAAATAAATATATAGCCAGGCACTGTGGCAGGCACCTGTGGTCCCAGCTACTTGGGAGGCTGAGGCAAGAGAATCACTCAATCCCAAGAGTTTGAGGTTGCCGTGAGCTCTGACACTATGGCACTCTACCAAGGGTGACATAGACTCTGTCTCAAAAAAAAAAAAACTAATAACGAAATAATCAACTTAATGTCAGTAAGTTTGACAATTCAAATGAATGGACAAATTTCTTGAAAAACAACTTATCAAAACTGACACACAAAAATAATACATCTGAAAAGCCCTATTATGTTTAGTTGTTTTTTTGGATTTTTGTTTTTGTTTTTTTTTGAGACAGAGCCTCAAGCTGTCCCCCTGGGTAGAGTGCCATGGCATCACAGCTCACAGCAACCTCCAACTCCTAGGCTCAAGCGAGTCTCCTGCCTCCGCCTCCCAAGTAACTGGGACCACAGGTGCCTGCCAGCTATTTTTTGGTTGCAGCCAGCTATTTTTTGGTTGCAGCCATCGTTGTTTGGTAAGCCCAGGCTGGATTCGAACCCGCCACCTTAGGTGTATGTGGCTGGCGCTTTAGCCACTTGAGCCACAGGTGCTGAGCCCCTATTATGTTTTTAATGAAATTTGTTAGAAAAAAATAACTCCAAGTTCAGATAGCTTTACTGGTGAAGTTGGCAGTCTCTTAAGATAGAAATGTCAGTCTTAAGAACTCTTTTAGACAATGGACAGAATACTTGCCAACTCATCTTTTAAAGCCTGCATAATTCTAATACTAAAAGATTATACAAGAAAAATATATAGTGAATCAAATCCAACAATATATGAAAAGGAGAATCCAAGTGAAGTTTTTCTCAAGGATGCAAAATTTGGGCTTGGTACCTGTAGCTCAGCTGCTAGGGCGCCAACCACATACACCAGAGCCTGGCGGGTTCAAATCCAGCCCGGGCCTGCCAAACAACAATGACAACTACAACCAAAGAATAGCCAGGCATTGTGGCAGGCGCCTGATAGTCCCAGCTACTTGGGAGGCTGAGACAAGAGAATCACTTAAGTCCAAGAGTTGAAGTTGCTGAGAACTGAAGCCACGGCACTCTACCAAGAGCGACATAGTAAGACTCTGTCTCCCCCCCCAAAAAAAGAATGCAAAATTGGTTTGATATCTGAGAAGCAATGAGCATAGTTCATATTAACAGACTAAAGAAGAAACCATGTGAACATCTCAGTCAATGCAGAAAATGCATTTAGCAAAATGTAATACCTGTTCATGATTAAAGAAAAGAGCTTCAGCTAAGTCTAGAAGATAATCCCATCAAAGGTGTCTATAAGAAATTTGCAGTTAACAAAGTAGGGATTATCCACTTTAATAAATTCTGTTTAATGTTGTTCACTCACGTTCACAAGGGTATCTAACCTTTTGGCATCTCTGGGCCACATTGGAAGAAGCAGTGTTGTCTTGGGCCACACGTTAAATACACAAACACTAATGAAAATTGCTGAGCAAAAAGTCTGTACGTAATTCTCTTGGTATCTGCCACAGATACCAAGGACAGATATCTGTGAGGACAGATAAACAAAAAGTCCTCACAAATCTGCATTCAGCCCATGGGCCGTGGGTTGGACACACCTGTAAGTTGTAGCTAATCCAGTAAGACCAGAAAAAGAAACAAAGGGTACACAGAGTTCCAGTGAAAATCCTAAAGACTTAAAAATCATATTCCTTCAGAAGTTCAAAGGTACTACTCTATCTTTTTAGTAGTTTCCTTTGCTGCTGATGAGTATTTGATGTCAATCTGATTCTCAGTCTTTTTAATTCTTCTCTGTAGAAATTCTTAGTACTGTTCTTTAGTCTTCAAATCCTAACGTTTTTTTCTTCCATCGTGCTTCTGCTTGAGCCTGTAATGACATGCCTCTGTGGACTGCCATTTAGCTAGCACAAACCAGGGAGGAGGCAGAGTCTGATTGGCCCAAATGTTCCAGATGTAGTTCACTGATTTGATTATCTTGATGAATATTTGAGTCACCCCCGACCTTCAGCTGTTTTAAGTCCAGTGGCTCTGGCTTGAAGCTGTACCCTAATCACTCCTACTTTTGCGGATTATCTTATCCTAAATCTGGCCTAGACTGGGACTTTCTTCAGTTACTTCCTCTCTGCCCCACCCTCCAGTCTGCCCCCCCATAAATGTGATCTGGTCTGCTTTCAGGAGATCGCTAATGGTCTTTCTTAATTATCCTGTGTATTGATGATTGATATCTGTTGAATGTAAATGTCGTTTCCTCAGAAAGATTTTTTTCTAATCACCCAATTTAAAGTAACTTCCCAGTTATTTTTTACCATGCCACCCCAGTTTATTTTTGTGTGGCTTTCATCTCTATTTAATATTTGTCTTTTGGCAGTCTTTTCAGACCTAAATGCATACTCTTATATGTTCTGTTTACTGCTATATCATACGTAGTTAGAACAGTGCCTGGTGTAGAGTGGACATTCACTGTGCAATAGTTGAATTAAGTGACTTTATCTTTTTTAAAAATTGCATATCCCAGCTGCTTGAATTACGTAAATTTTAGATGTTATACTAGAAGCAGGCTTAGTAAATATTACATGTTAACATCTGTGTTAAAGACCAAAAAAAAAAAAAAACCCTTTTTTAACCAGTTTTATTTGCCAAGAAAACTATTTATTAATTGGTTGAATAATATAAAATGCAAAGGTCTGGCCAGGCACAATGGTTCATGCCTGTAATCCCAGCACTTTGGGAGACTGAGGCAGGCGGATTGCTTGAGGCCAGGAATCTGAAACCAGCCTAGGCAACATAGTGAGACCCTCTTGCTACAAAAAATTAAAAAATTACCCAGGCATGGTGATTTATACCTATAGTCCTAGCTACTCAGAAGGCTGAGAGAGGAGGATCACTTGAGCCCAGGAGTTCAAAGCTGCAGTGAGTTATGATCATGACACTGCATTCCAACCTGGGCCACAGAGTGAGATCCTGTCTCTTAAAAAAAACAAAAAAAACAAAAACAAAAAAGTTCTTGATCCCTGGCACTTCAGGCCACATGTCATTAAGGCACAGCTTAGGGGGAAATAAAAGCAAAACTTTTTTCTAAGAACCACATTATAAAATGACCAGAAGCCAGTTATATTAATATTTGCTTATAGTTTCTATGACTACGAAATATAGTTTATTCTCGGGTAAATTGTAAGATGAAGTACATCATATTCTTAGATTACTATGGAGTTCTATTAACAAACTTAAATTTCCTTAACCGAATTTCTAAACTCTTAGTTAAGGATTTATTCTACCAAGTAATATTTTTACTTTTGTTCCTTGCATATTTTACAGTAAATTTTGTAGCATTAGTCAACTGACCAACAAATACATGATAATAACGAACAGTTTTTCAGTTTAGAAACATCGTGTTGAGGTCTGATCCCTTAATTAAATATTAGGTTAGAAAAATTGACTTAGCAGTCATATTTACTGCTTATGTAATAACTCCATGAAAGAAAATTCCATGTCTTGGCAAGTTTTGTAATGTACTAAGCATTACAACAAAATATAATTTTTAGAAGTCACACATGTTTAAAGAAATGGACTATCATATAAATAAAAATAAAGAGAGGGATGGCTGGGCGCCCACAGCACAGTGGTTACAACATCAGCCACGTGCACTGAGGCTAGCAAGTTTGAGCCTGGCCTGGGACCAGCTAAACAATGACAACTGCAAAAAAAAAGCCGGGTGTTGTGGCAGGCCCCTCAAGTAGTCCTAGCTACTTGAGAGGCTGAGGCAAAAGAATTGCTTAAGCCCAAGAGTTGGAGGTTGCTATGAGCTGTAATGCCACAGCACTCTACCAAGGGCAACACAGTGAGACTCTGTCTCCAAAAAAAAATAAATAAATAAAGGGGGAATTTCAGATGGAAGAAAAAGTATGAGCAAAGGAAGAAAATATCACAGGAATAAGAAAATCTTGTCTTGGCAAGCCTCTATTTCTAAGTATGGTTTTTTTTTCGTTGCCATATAATTAATGTTAAGAAATTATATAGCATTTTTATTGTCTACATAGGGATCAAATTTAGATAATCAAACTTCATCTGTTCCGTAAAACAAAAATATGTATATACACAGCATCTGAAAATCTACTTTAGGTTACTTATATACTTCTAAGTTGAGCTAAAACCTCTCATCTTTATAAATCTGATAGAAATTATTTTAATTTTGTTCTTTTTTTATTTAGGCAAAGATGCCATTTACACGATTCCAGTAAAAAACATTCTTGCCGTGGAAAAACTGGAAGAGAGCTCTTTCAACAAGAAAAATGTAAGTTATATAGGTAAATATTTATAGCCTTCTGAACTGCATACATAAATTAGTTGAAAAATTTTAAGAGGTTGTTTTAGTGTTAACAAGTAATCATTAACAATTTATAAGTTGCTAACTTGAACTCTGCCTTAAAATTGTCCATTACAATTGATGCCTCATATTTTCTGCCTACTTTAAGTTAAAAATACTTTTCTCAATTAACTTCTCTTTTATTAACTTCTCTACATGACATTCAAGCTAAGTAATATAGTCTCAACCTATCTGCCCAGCTTTGTCTTCTGCTACCCCTGAGTACATGCCATGCACTCAGGCCAATCCAGATGATTTCCTTATTCCTCTGATATTTTCCCACTGCTTTGCCTATGCACAAACATTTTTTTCCATCTGAAATTCCCTCCCTTTATTCTTATTTATGTGGTAGTCCATGTCTTTGGACATGTGTGACTTCTAAAAATTTATTCTGTTGTACTGCTTAGTACCATGTACTAGACAACTAGGACAACTAGGTTGTCTTTGGAACTAATTTGCTTTAAAAGTAACAAATATAAAATACTTTAGCTGCAGTTATCTAGTCAAGCAAACTAGATTTCTGTTTTGTACTTTTTCTGTTTTGTGTGGTTTAGACTCTGTTACTAACTTTTTATCTTAATTGCCTTATGAAGATGTTCCAAGTTATACATACGGAGAAACCACTCTATGTCCAGGCAAATAATTGCGTAGAAGCTAATCAATGGATAGACATGCTCTGCAGGGTGAGCCGATGCAATCAAAACAGGCTCAGTTTTTATCATCCCTCTGCATATATCAACGGAAACTGGCTCTGCTGTCAGGAGACCAGTGAAAACGCTCTCGGCTGCAAGCCATGTACTGCGTAAGTTTCTTTCTGATTGAAATAGCAATGTTTTAAAATGTGGTATATCCACACAATAGTATACTGTTTGGCTGTAAAAGGGAATGAAGTACTGATACCTGCTGCAACGGGAGTGAACCTTGAAAACATGCTAAGTTAAAGAGGGCAGACATAAAGGCCACTTGCAATAATACTGATGAAAGCATCCAGAATAGGTCAATTCACAGAGACTATGAAAAGTAGGTAGTGATTGCTAGCTGCTGGAGAGAGGGAGAAGTGGGCCATGCACATGGATTCAGGGTTTCTTTTGGGCATAATGAAAATTGTTCTGAAAGTAATACTAATGCAAATTTTTAAAAAATTATAAAGGCAGTATTTAAATAGAAGCACAAGCTTGAGTAGATATCAAGGAAAAGGGGGTCCTTAACACTCTTTTTCTAATTGTATGAAACAACCACTGTAGCCCTGTAGACTTAAGTAATGATGTATTATTTTTGTGATGAAGCACAGGTTATGAAAATGGTTTTACTTTAAAATTCTGTTCCTTACAAATAGAGTTACATAATGACCAAACCTCTCTTGGCCCCATTTTATTTAACTGTTAGATGAAACTAAATTTCTGGTTTCCCTTCTGCAAAATTCTGTGATTCTACTTTTAGTCTCAAACCATCAAAAGTATTTCACATGTTAACAGAGTAAAATTTGTCCAATGTCTTTAATTTTATTTTACCATAGAGGTATCCCTGCAGATATCCAAATAGATATTGACGAAGACAGAGAAACAGAAAGAATTTATTCCCTTTTTACCCTCAGTTTTCTTAAGCTGCAAAAGATGGAAGGTAAATGCACAACTAATCTATTTTATATACCCATAATCTTTCATTACCAATTCCTGAAATATTGCTTTGGGCATTTCTAAAAGTTAAAATACTCATAGATTTATCAAAATACTGTTTATGTAAAAGTTAACAAACCCCTAGAGGGGGGCATTTTCATTGACATTTATAAAATACAAATACTTGTTTTTACATGAATTTGGTGATTATAATTAATAAAATCTATGTATTTTAGTTATCTATGCATTGCCAAGGGAAATTTCCCCAGCATGAGACACTTGAAAAATACATATCTGTACTACAAATTGCATTTATGGAATTTAGTTGCCTGATCAGAGGTTTTACTGCTTCTTGTAGAGGCTTGTGGAACTATAGCTGTCTATCAAGGACCACAGAAAGAACCTGATGATTATTCTAACTTTGTAATTGAAGATTCTGTAACAACCTTTAAGACAATTCAGCAAATAAAAAGCATAATAATGAAGCTGGATGAACCTCATGAAAAGTATAGGAAGAAAAGATCAAGTAGTGCAAAATATGGGAGCAAGTAAGTCGTTTTTAAGCTACTATAAACTTTTTTTTGTTTGAGACAAGAGTCTCTATCACCCTGTGTAGAGTGCCTTGGCTTCGTTATAGCTCACACTAACCTCAGACTCTAGGCAGGACAAGCAGTCTTTTTTCCTCAGCCTCCCAAGTAGGTGGGACTACATGCCACGACACTCAGTTAATTTTTCTACTTTTAGTAGAGACAGGGTCTCACTCTTACTCAGGCTGGTCTCCACATCCTGAGCTCAGGAGATACTCCAGCCTCTGCTCCCCAAGTGCTAGGATTACAGGCATGAGCCACCACACCTGGCCTACAAACATTGTTTTAAGCAGAGTTTGCGATTGCCCCTCCTGCCCTGTCCTCACCCCTGACCTGCAGGCCTCCTGCTTACCCTCATTGGCCAAGACCCAGCTCAGAGCCTTTGTCTTATGTAAGCTGGTCACTGAAACTCAAAGCACTCTTTGTCTTCTGTGGTGGTGCTGTACTTAATTGTCACTTTTTATGTCATGTTCAATAAGTCTTTGAATACCCAGTATTTTTTGTTTTTAACTGATCCTTCTTCTCCTTTATATCTCCCACAATACCTTTACATACTGGGGGGAAAAAAAAAACTGTGAAAGTACCAGAAGTATTTTATAGTTGCTTTTTGGGATCCATCTCATATGTGGATGGATGCTACCACAGACAACAACAGCCACAGCTAACATTTACTGGGAGCTTACTTCACCATGGAGCACTATAATTGCATCATATAATTTAGATTGCTTTTAGCAGTAAGTACCAAAGTGAAGTGGCTTAAACAATAAGAAATGTTTTAGTCTCACTAATTAAGTCTTAACTTCTGCATTTGGTTAATTTAGCAGCTTAGCACTGTCATCAAGTAACATCTGCCTCAACAAGCTAATCTCCGGTCTTCCTCAGGCTTGTCACAGATGGTCACAGATAAATTACAGTAGTTCAGAGCACATTTTTATAAGATACTGTCCAGAGGTAGAAAAGGCTATTTCCTCCATGCCAAGAGAAGGGAACCTTATCTAGAGTTACCCCAGACTCTCCTGAAGTACAGGACTGCCCAATATTAGAACAGAATTAGGGTCCTGTTTATAAAGAAGTAGACAGTCAGGATAGGATATGATTCTCTTTTTTTCTTTTTTTTGAGACAGAGCCTCACTATGTTGCCCTTGGTCTAGTGCCATGGTGTCACAGCTCACAGCAACCTCAAACTCTTGGGCTTAAGTGATTCTCTTGTCTTAGCCTCCCAAGTAGCTGGGACTACAGGCATCCGCCACAAGGCCCAGTTATTTTGTTGTTGTCATCACTTTTTAGCTGGCCTGGGCTGGGTTTGAACCTGCCAGCCTGGGTGTATGGGGCCGCCGCCCTACCTGAGCTGTGAGCGCCGCCCAGGATATGATTCTTGGGCCAGCAAATAACAGTGTTTTGTCACAGTATACACTTTCTCATTGATCCTCACATCAGCCCAACATGGTTTTATTCTTACTTTGCAGCTAGAGAAACTGAGAAGTTAAAGGCCTCACCCCAAGGTCACACAGCTTATTAGGGAGGGGCCTCCAAATCCTGGCCCCATCACTTTAAATAGTCTTTGATAATTATGTGTATTAGTATTTTGTATTTATGAACATTAAAAATCAGTTCAACGGGTATAAATATTTACGTTCTCCTGGTTAGAAAGCTCAGCTCATTAGAAAGATTATCCTAAGCATCCCAATCTTATGTTTCCAATTAGTGTAACTGGTTCTCTACTATGAATAGTAATCCAGTTTTCTTAGAGCCTTTGGAAGTTTCCATATAAGGTCCTAGTTAATATTGACCATCCTGGGCAACGCCAGTAGCTCAGTAGGTAGGGCGCTAACCACATACACCCAGGCTGGCAGGTTGGAACCTAGCCCAGGCCAGCTAAAATCAACAATGACAACTCAACAACAACAAAAAATAAATAAGTAAATGAATTTTTAAATATATATATTGACCATCCTTCTTAAATAGTACCTCCCCTCCCAAATCCCATGCTACCCCTCCCCACTTTCATTTTTCTCTATTAAAAAAATACTGATTTCTCTTGTGCTAAATATTTTACTGATTTAATATTCCCTATTCCAAGATGTAACTTCCATGATGGCAATGGTTTTGTCTATTTTATTTACTAGTGTAACCTTAACTTCTAGGATAGTGCCTAAAATGTAATAGGTGGTCAGCAATACTCATTGAATTAATGAAAGACTTGACAGGAGAGATTATGGGAAAATTATAAATACTTAATGGATTCTATATGTGTCACATTTTTAAATTTCATATTTTTTAACTTTTGAAAAATTATTTTCTTGTTTTCTAGGGAAAATCCAATTGTTGGGAAAACATCTTAGAGTCTGACCAATTGATTTCAGAAGAACTGGAAAATAATTATTTTTCTTGAAGTTTTTCAATTCGTCATATGTTTTGTTCATAGTATTTAAGAATGAACATTGGCTTCAATGTCACCTACATTCATATCATATTTAATATTTAATAATCAAAATTGTTTGAGAATCTTGGTATTGATGTATTACTAGAGCATTTGAAGCCCAGGATTCTTTCGTGTGTCCAGATCCATATTTCTGCAACTTCTTCTTGATAGACTCTTCCTAAAGAAGATTCCTTAAGAAGCTTTGTAACAACGGGAGAACTCCTCCATAGCAAGAAAACCATCTCTTCTTGTAACACTGTTCTGTGGACTTGTTTTCACTACCATTAGTGCCTGCTCTCTACTGCCAACATTATGTTTTACTAGAAAAATCCCAGTCCATGACAATTCAGAGCTTCTCATTTAGTTCAGCTAGACCCTCCCCTCTTTCCTTAAAAAAGAAAAGAAAAAAAAATTTCCTTTGGTCTATCAGTCATTACAGGTTATATTAGAGATAGCTGCAAAAACTTGAGAAAACTACCAGAGCATCCTTGAAAGTTGGTATATCTTTTTGCCTTCTTAAAGATGTAAACACAACTCAGACAGGAAGAATCAGGGAATATGTGCTATTGTGTGCATCTCGTTTACATTTGGAATGAGTGATGGCAGATGACATATAATGAGACCGTTAAATTTTTCCTCATTGTTTTAAATATCTGGTACTCATTTTCTTGATTTGAGAGTTCAGATTATCATGATTTTTAAGGACATCTTTTGTGAAAAAGAAGAAAAAGTAAACAGTGGATGAATAGTGGTAGGAAAATCACTTAACTTCACCCGCTATTTCATGTTATAAGAAGGGCCACCATAGGGATGCCCTCCTCATAGTGTGAGGTTGTGATCTAACTCGAGAACAGTCACTAGGCGCACTTTAATAATCTGGACTGCCCCAGATTATACTTCCGATACTCTGTGGTATCTAATCTTTATGATCAGTTGAATGATCAGTGTTTAAGTTTAGAATAATGCTTTCCTGAAAATGTTTATATTTCATTACTGTTTCCTTATTGCCTGCTAGCCAAATGGAATTTGGGCAAGCAACTATTTGAATACTATTTTTCCCTAAAAATTTTTTTTGTTATAAAAACCCTAACTGTAAATAAGCAGTCGAAGCCTATCACTCCCTAGAGTCATGCACGTCTTGAAGTTAAGAGGGATACACTTGGCTTCATCAGTATTAAAAACCCTTTTTTGTCTTTTTTAATTGAAAACCTTTTCTAAATGTGGTACTTTGAACCTTGGCATATTTACATGTGTTTCTATTTAAAACTGTGACTTATTAATATAAGTCTAACTAGTAGTGCTTTTTTGTCTCCCTTGAGCATAAGCTATATTTCAAGATATGCTTTGCCAATTATGTTATTGGTGGGCAGTTGTTTTTAAAGTATATTGTTATTAGGTAATTATTTTTAAAAACTATTGGCACACAATCAGAGTTGTTCCATAAATGTAACAAAGCAATGTATTTCTCTAAATGACTGTAAAAACCAGTTGGTTATATTTAAGAATCAGTACTCGTCTGCATTATGGTAGATGACTCTTGGCCCATTTTAAAGACAAGTTTGAAAAATTCCTTCTGGCTCAGCGCCTGTATCTCAAGCGGCTAGGGCACCTGCCACATACACTGAGCTGACAGGTTTGAATCCAGACCGGCCTGCCAAACAACAATGACAACTAAACCAAAAAAAAAAAAAAAATAGCCAGGTATTGTGGTGGGCGCCTGTACTCTCAGCTACTTGGGAGGCTGAGGCAAGAGAATTGCTTAAGCCCAAGAGTTTGAGGTTGCTGTGAGCTGTGATGCCACAGCACTCTACCCAGGGTGACATAGTGAGACTCTGTTTAAAAAAAAAAAAAAAATCCATAAAATTTAAGGAATTTATAGATTCCATAAACTACATTAATTTATAAATGTGAATGGATTTAGCCATTTAATACATTTCTCATTCAGATTGAGTCTCTGAAATGTCTACCTGCAGAGGACAAGCAAGTATTACCAGGTACCAGTCATGACTCTTTAGTGACTTTTTGGTCCTCTGCTATTTTTTTAAGGCAAAAGAAATATTCTCCAAACATTTATAATACCAAATTCCCAATTACGGTTGGTTTTAAAGATCATGGCGGCATGATAAAAGGGACCAAGGCTCTGCATACGCAAGTCTGGATTTGAAGGGGAGAGTTCAGTCATTTAGTCATTTTCTTCACATAACACTTTTAAACAGCCAGTTTGACTGGAATTTATGAGCTTGGCACAGTCTGAAAAGAAGTAATGTGAAATTAAATTAATTTTCTTTGAAAGTCTTTTGAAATAAGAAACCGTATCAGTAGGCCCCTAAGATAACCAAGGAATTTGCTTCCAGAGGCCTCATTCCTCTGCTGTTAATCGTTGAGTGCTTTGATTTTTACTACCTGATTTACTTTCTCTACCTTTTCCACATTGAAAAAAATACATAGCAGCTTAGTTCACCCTAAAAACCTGAAAACCCCAGGAAAGAAAGAAAAGGATGGTATGAGGAAATTTGCCATAACTGCCAGTTCTGATTCTAATTTAACCTTTTCCATCAGTTAAAATTGTGTTGATCTGTTGCTTGTTTTGTTGTTTTGTTCTTATTTGGCTTTTTTAATGTTCATTTAATAATACAGGCAATAGCAAAAATTTTACTCGCAGGAATATAATTTATCAAATTGAACTGTTTTATTTGCCAAAGAAATATGTTTTTAATATCACGGGTAATGGTTAAGTGTCAAAACTAGGCTTTTTTTATTATACAAAAAAAAGATGACAGCACTCTACCGAGGGCAGCAAAAGTGAGACGCTGTCTCAAAATGATGTGGCTTTTGTTTCTGAAGTCTGATTTCATTCATTTATCAGAAAGGTACGTTCATGCCACATTTTAAAAAACAGAGTTTATTTGTAAGTGAAAGCACCTTTAATTTGTCCTAACGGTACATCCTATAAAGACAGAATTCTGTGTAGCCTTTTTAGTTGTCCTCACAGTATGTGAAAAATACAAAACTCATTCTAGAGTTAAATTACCAATCTTGATTTATATTATCTGCTTTCATTTTTATTAACTTGGAAATAAATGTTGCTAGTAAATATTGGTTTTTACAGTGTCCACTTTGAAAATGTAAGTTATCAAAATTTAATGTTGTGAATTTGTGTAACCATGTTGTATTGTTGAGAATGTATTTTTATTTAAATTTTATTTTCTTATCAAGAGTATATTATAAAAACTAAAAACTTTTGTAACTGTTGCTTGGAAATAACTCAAATAAATTACAAGAAGTCTGTCTATTCTTTGTGAGACTTTACTTTCTTACTGATTTAGATATTTCTTTTTTGTTTAAAATTATCATACCTTGCCTCTTAGTAAGAGAGCGAGAAGAAGAAGAATGAAGCCATGTTTAAGTGCTCAGTGTTCTTTTCTTGCACTCTTCCCGGCCAATTTTGGATGGGCTGTGTTTTGTTCGTTCATTGAACAGACTTGTGTTGAGGACCTGTGGTGTTCAGGCCCCTTGCAGGCACCTATCACTCCCTCGAGTTGTGCACGTCTGATGTGAAGGAATATATTCCACTCCTGTCTGGGTAAATAGTTACAGCTGAGTTTGACTTTATGAAGAATTCCACTTTCTACCCTCAGAAAAAAAAGTCTACATCAGAGCCTGTGATTATTCAGGTCTTGCGTTGACCCTCACAGGTTAACCCCCCTATAGATTGACCTTCAATGCATCATCCTTTTGGATGTTAGAATTTAACCGTGTTGTGCCATTTTGATGATTTACGTAGAGTAACAGTCCCCAACCTTTTTGACACCAGGAACCAGTTTCATGGAATACAATCTTTCCACCCAGTGCCAAGCTGGACCGGGTGGAGAAAATGATGTAGGCAGAGCTGAGACGGTGATGATGACAGGAGGGATGGGGAGCTGCTGGAGGCTGTGAATACAGATGAAGCTGCTTTGCTCATCACAGGCTGCTCACCTTCTGTGTGGCCTGATTCCTGAGTTCATGGAAGATAATCTTTCCACAGGCAAAAGGTGGGAGGAGGCGGAGCTCTGCAGCCTGGCTCCTAACAGGCTGCATCAGCCTAGAACTTGTCCTCAGCCAGGGGTTGGGAACACAGATGTAGAGAATATGAAGTGACAGCACCAAAGCCCAGGTTAGTGGGTAACTTGTGCTCCCAGCAAGAGAAGCCAAGCTCCTTCCCCATTAGTGCCTCAGCAGCACTGTTAGCATTCCTAAACAAGCCTTCCAGTGAAACAAAACCCCTGTGACTCCAGAGGAATTTAAAGTTAACAAGGGGGAAAGGACAGTGTTCTGAATCTCTAAGGATCTTTTTTTTATTGAAACATCAGAGTCCTGGCTCAACCAGGATATATCAGATCCATAGCTCAGAGAGTAGGGTGCCAGCCACATACACCAAAGCTGGCGGGTTCAAACCCCGCCTGGGCCTGCCAAACAACAATGACAACTGCAACCAAAAAAAAAAAAAATAGCTGGGCATTGTGGCAAGCGCCTCTAGTCCCCACTGAGGCAAGAGAATTGCTTAGCCCAAGAGTTGGAGGTTTCTGTGAGCTATGACACCAGAGCACTCTACCAAGGACAACATAGACTCAGTCTCAAAAAAGGGGGGGGGGGGCGCGCGGGGGCACCTGTGGCTCAGTGGGTAGGGTGCCAGCCTGCATCCCAAGGGTGGTGGGTTCAAATCCAGCCCCAGCCAGGAATAGTTGACCAGCCAGAGGAGGGGCGAACATGAGATCTGCACTCCTTTCTGGGGAGCCAGTTCTGCTGTGTGTGGCCACGTTAGAATGCAGTTCAGTCCCTTCAGATCCTTGCTTGAGCCAAGTCTGTAAGTGTAAAGCTGCTATTGGTCTACACTTCCTGCAGGGTGGACCCTGGGCTCTTTTCCTAGGCCCATCTCTTTCACTGGGAAGTCAGTTATTTCCTGAATGACCTGGGCTTTCTTCTGTTAATTCCTCACAGGATGATGGGAGGAGGAAGACAAGACACCTGCAGGGTTGAAGAGCGTCCTCGCTGATCACGTGGTCCATAGTCATGGATTTGGAGGAAAGGCTGGGAACATCTTGTCAGGAAAGAATCCACTGAAGGAATTGAATCATCTACACACATAGCTGGGGGCCGGCGACAGAGACCCTAGGGGTTTTCTAGGCATTGAACTTGGGGAAAATCCTCAGATCACCCTGCAGCAGGTCATCCATCCCTTCCTGAAATGTTTTTGAGCCTTTATCAACAAAGGGTAAGGGCTGGAGGTCTAATAAAGCCCCTTCCTGTCCTTGGCATCATTTCCAATCTAGTGAGGAAGTTACAAATGAACAAAACCAGATAAACTATGTGGGACTCTGTGCTGGCCTTCCCTGCGCTAATGAGGTGATGCCGAGGGCCGGGCCGGCCCCACTCTGGAGGTTGCTGCAGCACTCCTCGCCCCTGTGGCTTCCACCCACACCCTGGCATGACTTTCCCCAGCACTGACTGAAGCTACTGGAGAGAAGTCAGGGGCCAGAGCCAAGAGGATGAGCCAGAGCCTGGGAGGGAGATGCACCTCGGTGGGGGCGGTGGGGGCACGAGGCCAGCAGCCATCAGGTCAACCTGGCATGTGCCCTGAGGCACAGTGATCGCCAGGGCACCCTGCGGGATGGGGCTGGAGTCACCCTGCTCTCCCAAACTCAGAAGCCCTCCCTGCCCTCATTTGGCCACACTCTGCTCTGCTCTCTCCTCCAGGTGTGTGCCTGCCTTTCCACCCACCCCTGCGCCACCAGGCCCAGGTCTTAGGCTGGCGGGGCTCCCTCAGCGCCGCCCCTGCTTCCAGCCCTCACTCACTGACAACTCTGCCCAGCCTGTGATATCCGTGGGGCCACAGCACAGACCCCAGGCTTCTTCCTCTCAAGGACTGGGTTTAGACACCCAAAACTCAAAGGATTTTCCCCCAGTTGGGCCCACAAGTTCAGGCAGCCACAGAGAATCCAGAATAAAGCTCTCCAAGCAGTCATCTCAGGGAGTAACCACACCTGGGTACCTTGCAGGAAGTGGTCAGGTAGCGGGGAGATGCTCGAACCCCGAGATGCCCTGCTTCACCCAAGGCCTGGGGACCAGCCAAAGTGGCCTCTCTCACCCCTCCCTCCTTAAAGCCCCTATTTAAGTGCAAACCTCTGGGGACAGAGGGCCTCTTCTCAGGCCTCTGCAAATCAGCTTTCTAGTGAGTTAGCGTTTGGAGGGAGCTTTAGAAAGAAAAACAAACACACTAGTGGTTCTCCAAGTGAGGACCAGGAGCAGCAGCAGCAGCAGCACCCAGGAACATGAGAGAAATGCAAATTTCCAGGCCCCAGCACAGACCTACTGAGTCTGGGACTCTGTGGTGAGGCTGAGCCACCTGAGTAACGCAGCCTCCACGTGACTGTGACATCCAGGTCTGGAAAGGTCACCAGGTGCTGCAGACTTCACCAGACACCTGCTGAAGGGGGTAGAAAAGGCAATTCCTGGAAGCACCAGGTCACCCTCCAAGCTCTCTTGACTTACTGTAGGTGTTAGCTTTGGTGGGAAAGCCTGCAACTCAGTCGCCTAGAGCCATCCGAGATAAAAAATTAGAGTTCCCAAAATATTGTTGTTGGGAGTACTTAGGAAGGCTCTAGCATGGTGCCTTTTACACAAATATTGTGAATCACAATAAGCTGTGTTTATCTTCTTTTTCCTTCAGCAAATAAGGAAACATCTGTGGGGGTGCTGATATTTATTTATTTTTGAATGAGCATCGTAATAGTGGAAATATTTCGGCTGTGATTATAGAACCCTGGGGCTAAAGCACTGCCCCTGAGGAGGAGCGAGGGATTAATTGGTAAATAATGTAGATGTTTCCTTCTAATCAAGAAGCCTCAACTTACAAATCTTTGTTTTTACGTGACATGGCTCCAGGCATCTTGCTTCTCTAGCAAAGACAAGGGTGGTCAGTGAAAGCACAGAGCAGTCCTGGCAGAGGGGCTGGTCCAACAATCTCCAGCCACATCACCTTTTCTGTGCCTCCATCTCCTCCCCACCCGCCTGTTTCTCTGCCTCCAGGGGTAGCTGAGAAGCCAGGTGTGGCTCTGGACTCAGGCCTCTGTTCTTGTCTGGAGCCAGCCACTCCAGAAGAATCAGCAAGTGTAGACCCCTCCTGCCACCGCCCTGAGCCTCTCACCCCAAAGCACATTGACCTATGTGACTTAGGCACTTAATACAAGAGAAAAGAAGGCGCACCACGCCCCATGTTGTTGGAGCACAGAAAGGCCAGAGCGCCCTGTTAAAACCCTAATTAGCGAGAGCTTGACCCCAAAGCAGGGCGTGTCCCTGACTCTACATTCTTCGGAAAAAGGCAGGCCATGGTTGGCGTTTGGAGAGGACATTGGTTTTAAAAACTGGATTAAGAGAAACAAAAACTCCTTATGCACACAGAGACTTGTGCACAAAGGTTTACAGCAGCTCCATTTGTAAGGTGAATGGGGCGCATCCAAACCAAGGGACACTGCTCGGGTGTGTAAGGAAGCCAACGGCAGACACTGCAATAGTGGGGTGGATCCCACAGTCCTTAGGTTCAGTGAAGTGAGACTGACGAAAAAGGGTCCAGACTGTGTGATTCATGTGCACAAAATTCTAGAAAGTGACTGAAAACAGACCAGTGATTGTCTGGGGGGAGGACAGAGAGCTGGGGTTACAGGACACAAGGAAATCAGGGGCAAAGCGACGGATATGCACACATCTTGGTTATGGTGGTGGTTTTGACAGGGCTCAGAACACAACTGCCCAAAATGTGGCAGCTTGACATATTGGATATTTTAAACTGAAAGAATTTCAGAAAATGGCTCGGTGCCTGTAGCTCAGCGACTAGGGTGCCAGCCCACATACACCAGAACTGGCAGGTTCAAACCCAACCTGGGCCTGCCAAACAACAATGACAACTACAACCAAAAAATAGCCAGGCATTATGGCAGGCACCTGAGGTCCCAGCTACTTAGGAGGCTGAGGCAAGAGAATCACTTAAGCCCAAGGGTTTGAGGTTGCTGTGAGCTGTGATGTCACAGCACTCTACTGAGGGTGACAGAGCAAGACTCTGTCCAAAAGAAAAAATTTCAGAAAATAGTCACACTCACCTTCCCTCAGACACTTTTCCCCAAAGCAGGTCTTAAGATGCTTATATGAGAAGTGCCCCCAACACACCTGGAGGAAAAGAATATTCTTATCTCTGAAGACTCAGGGTCATGGAGAAGAATTTGAACAGACAGGCCTTGCTGAATTCCCCCCAGTTGAACCATCCATTCATACCTTTGTCCAGTTATATTTTTTCATGACTGTCCACACTTCATCAGGCTTCACATAAAAATATGTAATTTTTTTTACATATTTCTGTATTTCCTCAGGTCTTCATTTCCCTAAGAAGACACTTGTGTCATGTAAAACTTATGTTAAATAAATATGTATCCTTTTCTCCTGTTAACCTGCCTCAGCCCCCTTTTGTCAATGGGACCTCAGCCATAAACCCAGGATAGGTGAAGAAAAGATATTTCCCCGCTACAGTTTCTTGAGTGGTTCAGATGTCAAAACTTATCAGACTGTACACTTAAATGCATATGGTTTGTTGTATGTCAACAGTACCTCCCTAAAGCTAACAAATATGTGAGTTAACAAATTCCGTTTCTCAAAGACACTAGCCACATGTCTCCCGAGTCTCTCTTCTTCCTGTGTTGAGATCATAGAGACTTTTGTGGGAGCTGTTGGCACTGAGGAGTGAAGGCTATCCCAGAGTGAATGAAGCATGTATTTGTGTGTGTGAGTTTGGAGCAGGGGATGAAAACAGGTATTGTTTTTGTATCGACAGTAATAATTAAGATTAGTAATCAACAACTTGAGCGTTTGTGATCTGCCAGGCGGAACATCTTACAAATATTATCCTATTTCATGCTCACACAATCTTTTAAGTAGATATCATTGGACCCATTTTACAGAGGAGGACACTGAGTCCTAGGGCGATGAAATAACTTCCTAGGGAGCGGCAGGTAGGCCTAGAGTTTGAAGCAGGTTTGTCGCATATGTGCTAAGATGGTAAATTGTGGCTGTTTGGGGCTGATGTGATTACAAATGAATTTTATTTTGTATATTTTTATTTTTATGTATATCTAGAACTTTCTACAATGAACATGTGCTATTATTGCTAGAAGCATTTCAAGTCTTTAAAAGTATTATAACTGCTTTATAACAATACTTTAAAAATTTTTCCCCCTAAAGGTAATCCACATTGCTTGTTGAGTACCACAATACTTAACAAGTGCCACATGCTTCATCTGTCATTTTAATCTACAAATTAAGAATGAAATTGCCTGGACACAGTGGCTCACATCTGTAATCTTAGCACTCTGGAAGGCTGAGGCTGGAGAATCGCCTGAGATTAGGAGTTGGAGACCAGCCTGAGCAAGATCAAGACTCTGTCTCTACTAAAAATATAAAAACTAGCCAGGTGTTGTGGCAGGGACCTGTAGTCCCAGCTACTAGGAGGCTGAGGCAAGAGGATTGCTCAGACCCAAGAGTTTGAGTTTGGTGTAAGCTATGATGCCACAGCACTCTACCCAGGGTGACAGAGTGAAACTCTGTCTCAAAAAAATAGTAAATAAAAAGAATTAAAAGCTGAGGGTAAGTGAGTTACGTGTCCAAAGTGACAGAGCTAAGGGAGAGGTGGGATTGGAACTCGGAGCACCCTGGCTCTGGCACCACTTATTCTTTTCACAACACCAAATCCTGCCACACCCTAGGATTGCTTCTCAGCCATCGCACTTTCCGGGAGTCCCCTTCCAGTGTCAGCCATATTTAGCATAGCTGAAGTCACTGCATTTATCTGTCACTGTTGTGTTTTTCTCCTTTTTAGACTGACCAATATTTTCCATGTTACTTACTAGAAGATTTTCCACTTCTCGTTAGTTCTTTAAAAGGCCATGCGGTATCTCCTGCAGTCGATGTATCATAGTCACCAATCTAAAATTGGTCTACAATGACCTTTTCAAGGAGCTTACAAAGCACCTGGTAACTTAACATTTCTCTCCAAAAATAACAGAGAACCAGAAGGGCCAACACGCCCTTATGATTAGAGGCAGGTTATTCACATTGCAAAACGTGAAGGGGAGTTGGGAGGAAGGTGCAGAAAAATTAACTCTTGTCCTCAAGAAGGAAGGCAGCAGGGTCAGGGCAGTGTTTTTCAACCTTTTTTATCTCACGGGACACTTGAACCGACAGCTTACTTCCACAGCACACTTACATTATATTGTTCAAAATAAAGAGTGAAAAAAGGAATACACTTACTGTGCTTTGAACTTCTTTTGAAAATAATTTAATTAATGATCTTTAAAACTTTTTTTTTTTGAGACAGAGCCTCAAGCTGTCGCCCTGGGTAGAGTGCTGGGACATCACCACTCACAGCAACCTCCAACTCCTGGGCTCAAGTGATTCTCCTGCCTCCGCCTCCCAAGTAGCCGGGACTACAGACACCCACAACGCCCGGCTATTTTTTGGTTGCAGCCGTCATTGTTGTTTGGTGGGCCCAGGCTGGATGTTCCAGCCCACCAGCTCAGGTGTATGTGGTTGGCGCCTTAGCTGCTTGAGCCACAGGCGCCAAGCTAATCTTTAAAACTCTTCTCGGCACACAGGTTGAAAATCACTGGTCTAGAGGCAGAATTCCTTCTTCCTCAAGGAATCACTCAGTCGGTCCTCCTCAATCCTCTCGTAAGGCCTCCAGTTGATTGGATGAGGCCCACTCACATAGTAAGGGTAACTGCTTTACTCAGAGTCTGCTTATTTTAATGTTAATCACATTAAAAAAAAAAAAAAGATCCTTCACAGCAACACCTGGACTGGTGTTTGACCAACACCTGAGTACCATGGCCTAGCCACCCTGAAACTAAAATTAATCATCACGGCTTGGCTCCTGTGGCTCAAGCAGCTAAGGCACCAGCCACATACACCTAAGGTGGCGGGTTCAAATCCAGCCCGGGCCCACCAAACAACAATAATGGCTGCAACCAAAAAAATAGCCAGGCGTTATGGTGGGCACCTGTGGTCCCAGCTACTTGGGAGGCAGAGGCAGGAGACTCGCTTGAGCCCAGGAGTTGGAGGCTGCTATGAGCAGTGAAGCCATAGCACTCTACCCAGGGGGACAGCTTGAGGCTCAGTCTCAAAATGAATAAATAAATAAATAAATAATAATAAAATAAAATAAAATTAATCATCACAAGAATTCTGCCATATATATATATGTATTTATATATATATATATATATATTTATTTATTTATTTATTTTGCTCACGTTAACTAGAGATGTTTTCTGTTGCTTGCCAAGACAGAGCACTAACTGCTACAGAAGGTGATTTGTTTGAACAACAGGCCATTCATCAGAAAGTTTGATAATAAAAAATCCACTGATAGGGCACTGCCTGTAGTTCAGGAGTAGGGTGCCGGCCCCATATGCCACAGGTGGTGGGTTCAAACCCAGCCCTGGCCAAAAAAAAAAAAAAAATCCACTGATACATCAGGGATTTGATTGGACAGAGGTCTTTTTTGTATGTCATCTCTTAATTTTTAATATGAAAATCTTCATTTATTTTAGAACAAAAGGTATGTAAAAACAGTATCAAAAATGGCCTCTTTTTGTTTTTGTTTTTTTGAGACAGTCTTACTTTGTCGCCCCTAGTAGAGTGCTATGGTGTCACTGCTCACAACAACCTCAAACTCTTGGGCTTAAGAGATTATCTTGCCTCTGCCTTCCACATAGCTGGGACCACAGGGACATGCCATAGTGCCCAGCTATTTTTTTGTTATAGTTGTCATTGTTGTTTAGCAGGCCCCACGTTGGGTTCAAACCCACCAGCCCTGGGTGTATGTGGCCAGCGCCCTAACCACTGACCTACAGGAACCAAGCCCTTTCTTTTTCTATACATACACACACCACAGGGTAGAATGAAGTTCATGTGCAATTTTAAAGTTTAATATAGTAAATTGCACATGAACTTTATGTCCACTGTGTGTGTGTGTGTATACACACACACATATATGTACATATATGGCCTGTGTCTTGCCAGTTCCTATCTTTACTTGCTAATTTTGGACCTTAGGCCCCTAAAAGTTTCTGGGAAATATTTTTGGGTGTTTCACACATACCCACTGACTTGCCAGGCAGCTGCAGAGTTGTTTCTGTTTCCCCTCCCCTCCCCTGTCATCTGCTGTTCCCAGGTCCAGCTCTAGTGGTCATGACTGACCCTGCCAGGAACTGTCAGTGCCACTGATCCTCGTTTTCCTCTAAAGGACTGCTGCGGGGGTGCGTGAGGCCTTGGGCTGCCTGGCACCTGCAGTGGGGGTGGCTAGGAGCTTGGCTGGGGCCCCAGGCCCCCTTGCCCTCCACTGTCCACTTCCACAGCACATCAGCTGAGGAGGCATGCTGCTTAGAACCCCTCTTCCTTCCACACATAAGGCTGGCTCCTCTGCCCCTTAGTACACATCCCTGGGCTTCCATATCTCAGCAGCTTCAGGTGAGAGCAACAGAGCTACAGTCCTCGGCACCTTGGATAATCAAATCAAAGTTTAAGACCTTGGGACACACTATCACTTTGATCTAAATTATCCATAGTCTCAGACTTCAAAACAAACTCATATACCTACTGGCTACATTATGATGCAGACAGGTCTTCTCTATCCTGGTGTAAAATTGAATGGAAGCATCACTGAACTTGTAGACATTTTGGCTGGGATGTCAGCTTATTTAGTTAATCAAGGAAAAATATAGTAAATCTACTTGGGGGAATACAAAACACTGACAACTACAGAATCTAAAAAGTAACAAAAAGTTTATCAATGTCCATATATGTAAGCTAATATAATAGGATATGCTTTCCGATGCTTGCAACCACGAGATTCTAATTAATACACCTGGCTATTCAAACATAAAGTTTATCTAACTAGTTGATACTCTACCTCAAGAAATCATGGCCTTTACTTGACAATGTATCTATTTGCAGTATATAATTACTTAATTATTTATGGAAATAACTCCATTTTTAAGATTAAATAATTTCATGCATTAAAAACCACAAAGAGTTAGAATTAGGTAGACTGGTGAGGATTGGAAGAAGCAAAGAGAGTTCAAGAATGAGAACGCCCTCTCTCCACTGTGGTGTCTCAGGCTTGTGAGAAGCGAAGCTGTGGGAGTTAACTAAGGTGACCAGATTTTAACATTGGTAAAGCGGGACACCATGGGGGGGGGTGTGCCTGGGGGATGGGGCCTGACAACAATGCAAACTTTGATAAGCAATTCTTGATAATCAGTTCTCAACAATTATTTGTTATTATTAAAGTTTAACATTATAAAATTAACAAAAATAATATAAAACGCATATCCTGGCGAAATAGCCACGTGGCAGCCGAAAACTATATATTCCCTTCCTGTTCTCCCGTGTTCCCTAGCTTGTCGTGCATTCTTTCCAAAAATCAGGGCTTTTTTAAAACGCCGCAGGACACAGGACAAATTGTTAAAAATTGGAACTGTCCCGCCAAAAGCAGGACATCTGGTCACCTTAAGAGGGTGGGGGGGATACTTGTTTATTCCAGACAGTTTGGCTCCTTCTGAGCTAATTATCCTTGCCTAGAAGCAAGGGAGGGAGCCAGTCACCTTCTGATACCTTGCCCAGGAGGGTAGTAGGGAGTTTACATTAGCCTTTTCATTTCCAAATGAAGTTACATTAACCTCTTCATTCCCAAATGGAGTTACATTAACTTTTTCAGCAGCCAATAACCCGATAACCCGTGTATTCCCTTCCCATTCTCCCACTGTTCCCTAGCTTGTCATGCATTCTTTCCAAAAATCGGGACTTTTTTAAAACGCCGCGGGACGTGGAACAAATTGTTAAAAATCAGGACTGTCCCGCTTTTGGCTGGACACCTTAGAGTTAAATAACATTTCTAAGACTAACTTTAGTAATTTTTTCCTGGCCCTCATGCTGGATTTTGACTCAGCAAAAGCATGGGCTATTTCTCCCTGCCGTCTCACTCTAAGGCCACATGGTGCATGCCTCTCTTCTCATGCCCAGCAAGTGTTTCTGTGCATTCACTTTCTGACTCAGAAAAGCTGAACTCCCTCATCTGCTGGGCTTTGCACAGCTGCCACGAGGGCACTTGCAACATGAGAAGCTCAGTGTAAAAGGGTGGTGATTACAAGTCTACAGTAAGATTCCATTCTTTGTTTTGTTTTGTTTTGTTTTTCTTTTTTGTTGCAGTTTAGCTGGCCCGGGCTGGGGTTAAACCTGCCACCCTTGGGGTACATGGCTGGTGCCATAACCACTGTGCAATGGGCACTGAGCCAAGATACTATTCCTGAGTTCCACAAGAATAAAAAAGTCTATTACTTTACCTAGAAAAAGGAGCCTGGGAGGACCACTGGTATGGGGACAATTGTGGGACCTTACAGCTTGGCTCCCTCCCAGACTTGACAAGCTGTGGGCCCTCAAACTTTCTCCACATCGAAAGATGGGGAAGGGATAAAATATTGATGTTTCTTTAATTATATCCTAGACCTTTGTCATTGAACAGACTCACAAGTCCAAGAGACTGTACGAAGCACTCCTTTACTGAGTGGTCACACTAATCTTTCAGCTCAGAGTCCACAGCAACCTGGCAGTGTCGCCCTTCCCTCTTGAACTTAGCCTGCCCAGATTCCTCAGGAACATGGTCTTCAAATTGAGGCCCTCAGGGCTCACACTGAGAGCCATCCAGTTCCTGGGCACCCCTGCTGGCCCCTACCTGTCTGGACAATCATTCCATTCTCCTCCCCACGCGATGGGAGGAGAGTTACGGTCCTAGTCCTGGAGATGAGGCATCTACAAGGCAAGGCGGCTTCATGGTACTAAAAATGAGCTTCTTTTCACGGTTGACTGTGTGCCTCAAGCTCAAAAAGTATTATTATGCTAAAAGGGGGGGCTGCGTGGCCTTACTGAGCCCATATCTGTTAGCTCAACTTCAGTACACAGCAGACTCCATGAGAGCAGAATTGCTGGGACTGGCAGAGGATGAAGGGAAGGAAAAAGTTCTGTCCTACTATCTAAGGAAAAGAATAAAAAGTTCAAATTAATTTCAGTTAATGAATTTGAATAAGAAAAGAGTTGTCAGCTTTGGCAATAAGGCTTTGATGTTATAATTTTTCCCTGTTTATCAGCAGCTATTTAAAAAGATGCCTGATGTCTTACTCTAGAAAAGTACAAAAAGGAGATTCTACTTTAAGAAAAGGCAATGAATTTCATTCAGTCTGGCTCTTATGGTATACTGCTCTTGCTCTGTGAGCTTCAAGGTGGCAGATTTTTGGATATTATTTCCCTTTAAATACTTGACACAGAAATTGACCATGCACATAAATTGACCCCCACAGAAAAGAGGGGGAATTTTTTAAAGTGGGGGCATTGGATTTTGGCAGGAGCAGAAAAGACTCCTAAATGCTAGTAGGTATGTCAGTCAGAATTCTCTAGAGAAACAGAACCAACAGGATGTGTGTACAGGTAGACAGATTTCTCTGGAGAAATTAGATCACACCATTGTGGTGGCCTGGTCACATCCAATGTCTGATGTGGTAGGCCAGCGGGCTGGAGACCCAGGGAAGGGTGGGAGTTTGAGTCCAAGAGCGGTCTGCTGGCCGAATTCCTTCTTTCTTGAAAGTCTTCATTCTAATAAGGACTGCGACTGTTTGGATGAGACCCACTCACCTTATGGGGGGCAATTTCTTTTATTCATAAGCCACTCATTTAAATGTTAATATCATCAAAGACAAAACGAAACTAAAACCTTCACAGAAACATTATCCAGAATAATGTTTGACCAAATATCTGGGCACCATGGCCCAGCCAAGTTGACACATAACATTAACCATCACACCAGGAAAGCCACCATAGCTCAAGTTCCCGGAAGGAATGGCTCCTTGGGGAGCAGAATTCTAGACAATGCTGGGACGGAGCACGCAGTAACACTGCTGGGTCACCTCTGGTGTTGCTGGATTTCAGCTTGAGGTACTGAGAAAGAGCCAGTGGCTTCTGTAACAATCAGAAACACTAGGCAGAGAAACTCAGAATTCCGTAGAGCAGTGGGAATCACCTGGAAGGCTTCTTAACACACACGCTGGGAGCAGGAGGGAGGAGCGGCAGAGGAAGGTGGTGCGGTCAGAGGGGCAGACGAGCTCAGGGGTGTCCACTCCTGACTCAGTGGTTTTAAAATGTGTCCACAGATATACACGCTCTTCCCTTCCAACATGGAGCTAGTTCCCTTTCCTAGACTGCAGGACTCACTTCTACAGAACATGGTGGAGGTGACGGAAAGAGATGTAGACTCCCTCTCACGGCATCTCTCTGGCCTTTCTTCTCAGCCCCCATCTCTCCCTGAATACAGCCCAGAAGGTTCTCAGCCTCATGTTCTCAGGAGCTTGTGATTAGACATACACTCTCTCTCTCTCTCCCCCTCCCCTCTCTTTCTCTCTCTCTCCAGGTCTGCAGCTTTAACCACGTGCACAGTGGCTTTTGCCTGTAGATCACATATTCACAGGTTTCCAGGATTAAGGAATGAATATTGGTGAGTATTGGAGGGGGTCCTCCTAATCTTTAATTTACACGCTCAAAGCTAATGCCCCGCAGTAAGGTTTCTTAAACTCTATTTTCCTCTCTCAGCCACTTCTTGGAAAGCTTCAGCTGTTTTTGCGTCTTCTCAATATTCCGCCCAGAAAAATTCCTTCACAGGCCCAGCCCCCGAGCCTCTCCGTATATCCTGGAGCCCCTTCCCCCTTGGATGGGAGTGGGGACAGTCACGAATAGAAACCCTTCTATCGGGCGGGAGCGGCCGGGCGGGGACAGCCCTGTGTGACCCGGGTTCACAGAGGGAAACCGGGGTGGGGCCCGGGGCTGTGGGGCTGCGCTCTATCCGCCCCCCATGCTCCACTGACGCGCAGGGACACGGGTCTTCCTTCCCCAACTCCTGTCCCCAGCCAGGCCACGTCCCCTCGCAGCTCCACTGGCGGCCGCAAGCTTAACCCGTGGCGAGCACCCCAGGATTTCCCATTTTCTCCAAGTCCGAGCCGGAGCTGCGACTGGCCGCGGCGTGGTGTTCCTGCTGTCGCCCGCCTCCCTCTGCGGTGTGTTCCTGCTGTCGCCCCTCCCGCGGCTGCCGCTGTCTCCCCCCGCCCCCAACCGCCCCGGCCTCCGCCCCTCGCCGCAGTCTCCATGGCGAGGGACCCGACGCGGGAAGCCGGCCGGCGAGGGACGCAGGGACTGGGAGCGGAGTGAGTGCGGCCGCAGCCCGGGTGGGGACCCGCAGACCGGACTGCGGGGCCGGGGCTCCCCGAGACTGCGCGCTCGCGTGGCCCCCTTCCTCCCGGGCACATCTGCCTCCCCACCCGCCCCCGGACGTCCCCAGAGCCGCGGGGCCGTGTACCGCAGCCGGCCCCTCCCAGACCGGGCGGGCAGGGGGTTCTCTGCCTGTGTGTAGAGACGGTGGCAGCGCAGGGAGCCCCAGAGAAGCGAGTGGAAGGCACCCTCCTTGCCGGCCCTCTTCTTACCCCCGAGACTCTGAGGTGGCGCCAACAGCTGTCCAAGCTGGGCGTGCAAGAAACTCAGCCCAGGCCTCCCCAGCCCCAGAGACACAGCGCAGGGTCCCCCCCCACCTTCGGCTCCCGCTGTGCCACCTCCAGGACGCAGGGCGAGAGAGCCCCTTTCGGGTGAGGTGAGTGGAACCTGGCACCGCGTGGGGCACAGCGCCTTAGGCCTTCAGTAAACATTCATTAATGATTCCATCAATCAGGCCTGGCTTTGAAGAGCCTAGAAGATACTATGTATTTACTAACCTGGGCCGCGACATTTACCGTATATAGAAATAGCATAAAGAAATGTTCATGATAAAACATTAAGTGAAAAACTCAAGATTCAAAAGTGTCTTAAATAGAGCAATTACAGTGTCTATGAGGATGTGGTGTGTGCATCTGTAAATACTCAGAAAAGACTGGCGAGAAATACCCCATTAGGTGAACAGTAAGACTGTGTCCTGCTATGTCTCAGCCAGCTGGGCAGCCAGAACAAAACGCCACAGAACACAGATGTGTTTCTCCCAGTTCCAGAGGCTGCAAGTCTGAGATCAAGCTGTCAGCAAGATAGGTGCCATTCTGTGGCCTCTCCTTGTGGCTTGCAGGTCACCATCTGCCTGTGTGCTCTCATGGGCCATTTGTTTGTTTGTAGACAGTCTCACTTCGCCACCCTAGGTAGAGTGCCTTGGAATCATAGCTCACAGCAACCTCAAATTATTGGGCTCAAGTGATCCTCTTGCCTCAGCCTCCTGAGTAGCTAGAACTATAGGCAACTCCCACAGTACCCGGCTAGTTTTTCTATTTTTAGTGTATAGGGTCTAGGTTTTGCTCAGGCTGGTGGTGAACTCTTGAGCTCAAGCAATCCAACCACCTCAGCCTCCTAGAATGCTAGGAATACAGGTGTGAGCAGTCTTGGCAATCAAGACACCAAGTTCCATTCAGCTGGAGCAAATCACTCCTTTCCCTACCTGGCCCTCCCTCTTCTCACCTGTGAAATAGAAGGTTGGCCAGGCCCAAGATGGCAAGCAGGTGTCAGGGAGCGGCCCAGTCTGGCTGCTCTGCTCGCTGCCTGGAGCACAGCCTTGAGTAGAATCTGAGGCGACTTCGGTGACGGCTAGAGTGGAAGAGTACTAGGGTGAACAATCATCCTGGTTAGCCCAGTACTTTTCTAGTTTAGAACTTAAAGTCTTAGATTAGACAATCTGTAGAGACCCAATAAGAGCTGCCATCGTGATTTTCCCTTACTGCAGTGCCTGGCTGTCTCTATGTTCTGCTGGGTTCAATCCCTTTTTCCAAAATGGTTTTCACTCATGATGGGCTCATCAGCAGTAAGATTCTAATACAAGTGTGGTTTAATCTGAAATTGTGAACTACCTCCAGCTAATAGGTTGCTGGCTTTCTCTTGAGAACTTAAAATATCCCATAGTGGAGTAGGTATGGTGATTCATGCCTGTAATCCTGGCACTCTGGGAGGCTGAGGCAGGAGGATTACTTGAGTTCAGGAGTTCAAGACCACCCTGAACAAGAGCAAGACCTTATATCTACTTTAAAAAAAAAAAATAGAAAAACTATCCAGGCATTATAGCAAAACCTATAGTCTCAGCTACTCAGAGGCTGAGACAAGAGGATCACTTGAGCCCAAGACTTTGCTGTGAGCTATGACATCACACATGGCACTCTGCCCAGGGTGACAGATTGACTCTCTGTCTCAAAAAAAAAAAATCCACGGTGCCCTATAAATTTGTGCCAGTGTCCCTCAGTGTATAGTGTACAGTTCGGGAACCCTGGTTCAAAAGCATAAACCATTACTAGAGATTCACAGAGGTATTAAATAATGACAAAAGGGTAGACCTCCCAGGAAGATTTATCAGTTCTAAATTTATAGGCATGTAATAAATATCAAAAACAAAACTTGGCATAATTAACAGCAATAATCATTCACATTCCCATACTTCTCCCAGTAATTGATAGAATGAGCATATAAGACTTTCACAAAGTAAATGTAATGGAAGTCATTGGAGAGATTTAAGCAGAAGAGCCACATGATCTAATTTACCAAAAAACATCACTCTGGCTACTGGGAAGAAAACAGACCTAAGTGGGACAAGAGGGTGTGGTGCAGTCAGACAGGTAGAAAAGTGATGGGGCCATTGCAAAGTCAGATTCTTTTGATGTTTGCTTTCCTTGACAGCCCTGCCTCCTCCCAGTATCACTGGGATGCTCCCCCTGGCCCAGACTCAACAAAAGGAGGCCCGTCAGATACATTATATTTTTGGACAGTCTCTACCTAGAAACTTTCCTATGTAGGAAAACCCTAATACCTCCATAAACTTTTACTCTGTGAATCCAGTTCAGAGACCCCATTGTTCCCTTAAGTCATCACATGGAGGGAACTTTCTGGACTGGATAATTTAAAGGACAAAATCAGTCCCAATTGGGTGGCTTCTTGAGGCCAGCAGAATAATAATAATAGCATCAATAATAATAATCAAGATTATTGAGCAGTTCCACTGTGTGCCAGGCATTGTGTGAAGTGCTTTATGAATAGGGTGACCAGACTTCCCGATTTGGGTGGGATAGTCCTGCTTTTCAACAATTTTTCCTGCATCCCATGGCGTTTTTAAAAAGTCCCGATTTTTGGAAAGAATGCACCAACGGGCTGGAGAACAAGAAGGGAATATATGGTTTTCGGCCGCCATATGGCTATTTCGCCAGAATATGAGTTTTATATTATTTTTGTTAATTTTATAATGTTAAACTATAATAAATAATTGCTGAGAAGTGATTATTGAGAACTGCTTATCAAAGTTTGCCTTGTTGTCAGGCCCTGCCCTGCCCCGCGCCCCTGCTCCACCCCTACTCCACCCCCCCACCCCTGCCATGTTGTCCCACCTTACAGATGTTAAAATCTGGTCACCCTATTTATGAAGCACTCATAATCCATTTTACAGAGGTTTGAAGAGACTTCCTAATTTACCTAACACCGCCCAATGAGTCAAGTGGTGGAGACAAGACTAAAATCCAGACCCACCAGCCTCCAGAGTCTACATTCTTTTTTTTTTTTAGACAGAGCCTCAAGCTGTCCACCTGGGTAGAGTGCCATGGCATCATAGCTCACAGCAACCTCCAACTACTAGGCTCAAGTGAGTCTCCTGCCTTAGCCTCCCAAATAGCTGGGACCACAGGCGCCCACCACAATACCCAGCTATTTTTTGGTTGCAGCCATCATTATTGTTTGGCGGGCCTGGGCTGGATTCGAACCTGCCACCTTAGGTGTATGTGGCTGGCACCTTAGCCACTTGAGCCACAGGCTCCAAGCCCAGAGTCCACATTCTTAACTGCTGTGATATGTTGCCTGGTGGGAATTGTGTCTATGAAGAGAATGACTCTGTTTTTAAATCATTATGTCCTTGGTAATAGTTAGTGCCCCATATTGGTGGTAACTACATTCCTTTTTAACTGAGTTTCATGAGTACTACCCCCATTTTAAAGAATCTAGAAGAAAGAACATGTTCCCATGGAAATGGAAACTGACAATTCCTTTCAACTGTATCTTGCCTTCCTAGTCTCAATTTAAGGTAGACAAACGCTTTATGATATTCAGAGAAAGGCATGCAAAAATATTTGTTTTTAGTCAGAAAAGTGTGTTCTGCTCCTTAAAAAGGCATCTTGGTGTTAGATTTCAGGGCAAGTTACTGATTTTAGAATCCAGGTAAATCTAACACCATAAAACAATGCCAAGAGTAAAGGAAGGAAAACAAAAAGATAAAGGGGCACCTCCACCCATCGCTCCGATTCTTCAAAAGTTTCTGAAAACGTATGAGAAGCACTGTGCACAGTCTCAGACATCTGTGTGTCCAGCCATCAAAAGGGACCTGAAAAGCAGCCTTGACGGTGAACGGGTTCTCAAGAAGGTGAGTGTGGTCTCTTCCCTTACTCTTCTCTGAAATGAACCCACGAGGAGCCCAAAGCTGGCATGTCGGCCTCTCTACATTCCTGACCAAGTGAAGCCCAAAGCCACCCAGGGCCTTCTCGGCACTTCTCCGTCTGCTCCTCCCTCCCAGCTGTCCCTCCCAGCTGTCCCTCCCATCCCTTCCAGCCTACCTGTCTGTTTCCACTTCCCTGGAAAGGACCCCCTCCTACTCCACATCTGGAAGTCCCACTCAAAGGTCACCACTTTGGTCGTCATTGTAGGACCTCCCTTCTCAGCACCCCAGCCACCCATACCTGACCCCGCCAAGTGACCACCTCCCTTCCTCAACCACTCGTGTGCCCCTGTCATCAGGCCAGACCTGCCTTCACCCCTGCCTGCCGGTGAGGTTAAGGGGAGATTAAATCTCAGGCTTGAGTGTGAGGGGAGAAGAGGAGAGGAGAGGTCAGCACTGAAACGAGATGGGCAACTCTCACAAAGGGGCACCAAATAGACCAGAAGGCAGAGCCTCTCACCCCAAAGAGCCAGGCCAGACCCTATTATCCACCCAGAAAGGTGGCCTGTATTTTCATGATCAAATACCTGCTGATTTCCTAAAATGCTGAGTGCTAAAACAAGGCACCCAACTGAACAAAATCATTAGACAGAGACAGGTACTTTAAATAAATAAATAAACAGATTATTATTCTAAGGTGACTTTGGCCCAAATCCATCTCACCATATTTTTTCTGAATGTGTTTTGGAGGTGAGGAGGTGCTTACCTCACACCTCTCACCATAAGAACCTCCTAAAATTCCCCTTTCTTTCCTTCCCTCCCTCCCTCCCTCCCTTCCTTTCTTCCTTCCTTTTCTTTGTCTCACTTTGTCACCCTTGGTAGAGTGCCGTGGGTCACAGCTCACAGCAACCTCCAACCCTTGGACTTAAGTGATTCTCTTGCCTCACCCTCCCAAGTAGCTCAGACTACAGGCACCTGCCACAACACTTGGCTATTTTTTTAAAGACTCTGAGTAGAGTGCCGTGGCATCACAGCTCACAGCAACCTGTAACTCCTGGGCTCAATTGAGTCTCCTGCCTCCGCCTCCCAAGTAGCTGGGACCACAGACACCTGTTGCAACGCCCAGCCATTTTTTGGTTGCAGCCGTCATTGTTGTTTGGCAGGCCCAGGCTGGATTCGAACCCGCCACTTTAGGTGTATGTGGCTGGTGCCTTAGCCACTTGAGCCACAGGCGCTGAGCCTGAAGGGCTATTTAAGCAGAGTCTCTGTAATGATTTTGAATGTCACTAAAATAAAAGTCTTATGAGGCAATCATTATTGTCTTTACTCCATGAGATGCACTCAGGTCATTTCCCTTTTTTTCCTATCTTTTGTAAGTTGCCACTTACAAAATTGATTTTCTGACTCAATTTACTTGCTAGAAAAATCTCTCCCCTGCGGTCTCCTACCCACCAGGCCACAACAGGTATAGTAATCAGTGGCCTGTTAGCAACTGGGCTGCACAGCAGGAGGTTAGTGGTGGGCAACAAAGTGAAGCTTCTGTATTCACAGCCACTCCCCGTAGCTCCCAAAATCTTCCTTCGGTCTAATTCCCCAACCCTGGGCTGTGGGAAAATTGTCTTCCAGTGAAACCAGCCCCTAGGCCAAAAAGACTGTGGTTGGCTGCCCTATCAGGCCTTTTCACTGAATTTTGCACATGGCAGGAACTTCCTAAGTATTGAATTACCCCCCAAATACACACCAGATCAACAGCTAATAATTATTTTACATGTTCTTCTAATGTTGTCTAATGACAGTATTCCTTTCTATATATTCAGATGCATGGTATTCTCTTTATGATGTCCAATATGATGTAGTTTTTTTTTTTTTCTTACACTACAGTTTACGCTTGTAAGACCTGATGATTCCGCACCAAGCATCCTACCAGTTTCCTTGGAACCTTTGCTCATGACAATTCAAGATGAATGTTACACTCTGGGGAAAGAGATCAGCGTCTGGGGCCTGCAACTGAGCAATCCAGAGATTGCCAGACTTGTAAGTCATGGTCTTAAAATTATTCCCTCAAATCTTAAAATTGAATGGAAGCGTCTTATGTCACATGTTCTGGTTATAATTCATTTGGTTGCTAACTGACATACAGGTTTTATTTTTTTAACTGTATTTTATGAAATATTTCAAACGTGGAAATGGAGAAAATATTAGAACTAATATCTATGGACCCACCATCCGGATGTATATACTTTTTTTAAGAAATAAAATTTGCAAATATTTACAAATATACTAGTAAAAGCTTCGTTTCACTTCTGTGTCCACATTTAGACTTAGAGGTACCATCAGCCTAAAGGAAATGGGGATCAGCTGATGTAAATATGTGAATATTTTTGTTCTCAGAGAAAAATGATCCCAGATAAAAAGTCAGAAATGCCAGAAGAATCAAAGAACCACGAAAATTGTTTTCTTACAGAACTTGAAAAACTGATACCAGATTTTATATGGAGAGATGTAAAGGGCCAGGAATAAGCAAGACAATCTTGAATAGGAAGAACATAGGGGGAGAATTTGCTCTAATACATTCTAGGAATTCTAGGAATTTGGTCTCTGGAATTTGGTCTAGGAACCAAAACTTCTTATAAAGCTACAGAAATTAAGATAGTATAATATTGCTGCAAAGATAAATAAGTAAACCAATGGGAAAGTCTAGAAGCAGACCCATACCTACAGGGACATTTCATACTTAATGAAAACAATAGTACTTGGCACTGGAGACAAGAGAGTCTTTCAATCAAAGATAGTGAGACAACTGGACGTAAGTAGGAGGATAAAGAAGCTTGATTCCTACTTCACATCACGCTCGCAAACCAATGCCCCGCGGATCACGGATCTGAAAGGCGAAACAGTAACATTTTGAGAAGATTACATAAGACAATACCATTCTGAGGGTGGAGAAATATTTTCTCAGGATCCAAAAAGCAGCAACCATTAAAGAAAAGATTAAATTGGAATCTGTTAGACCTAAGAACTTTTGTTCATCAAGAATCACCATTAAAAGCACAAAGCAAGCCACACAGCTGGAAAAGATATTTGCTGCATATATAATGAAAAAGGGTTCTTAGGCAGGACTTATGAATCACTCCAAAACATCCTTAAGAAAAAGACAATCCAGTAGAGACGTGGTAAAGAAACTTGACTCAGCACTTCATAAAAGAAGATATCAAATAGCCGATAAAAATATGAAGAGGTGTTCAACTTCTTTAGGAATTGGGAATTCAAATTAAAAACCTGAGAAAATATCGCTACACAACCAATAGAAGAGAGAAAATAAAAGCATATTGGCAAGTGTCAGTGAAGATTTGGAGCAACTTAAATTTCAACACACTGGGGGGGAAGAGTATATTGAACAATCAATTTAGAAAACTTCATTACAGTATTTACTGATTGCAAAATCTATGATCCAGCAATTCTACTCTGTAGGTAAATATCCAACATAAATGTATCTCCATGGGCTCCAGGAGACATATGCAAGAATGTTCGTGGAAGCCAAGAACTGGAAGCAACCCCAATTCCCATCTCTGGGAGAATGGACAAATGACTGGTCTTGTATTCATACAGTAGAATACTACACAGCAATGACAATGAACCAACTGCAGCTATACAAAAGGAAACTCTGCTGATAAACACAGACACAGTGTTGAAAATTAAGAGGCACAAAAGAACGCATATTGCTTATTTGCATTTATGTAAAGTTCGCAAAGTAGGTAAAACTATGTTTGGTTATCAGAAAATTATTTTTTAGGGAAGAAAGTGAGTAGAGACTGGGAGAAGGCACTAGTGGCCATTTTCCTAGTCTCTTGCTTAAAAAAACAAAACCCATATTTTATTTCTTTAAATGTGTTAAAGTTTTTGTTTGTTTGTTTGTTTTGAGACAGAGTCTCACTATGTTGCCCTCGGTAGAGTGATGTTGTATCACAGCTCACAGCAACCTCAAACTCCTGGGCTTAAGTGATTCTCTTGCCTCAGCCTCCCAAGTAGCTGGGACTACAGGCACCCGCCACAACGCCTGGCTAGTTTTTGGTTGTAGTTGTCATTGTTTGGCAGGCCTGGGCTGGATTCGAACCCACTAGCTCTGGTGTATGTGGCTGATGCTTTAGCTGCTTGAGCTACAGGCGCCACCCTTTATATTCTGTGTCTAACAGTTTCAGTAATCTGAATTGGGGGAGGGAGGAGGGGTTTCCTTTCTTCTACTTGCCTTACTCATGGTGACATCCCTGTGTGTGTTTTCATGATTTCCTTTTTTTTTTTTTTATTTTTGCAGTTTTTGGCCGGTGCTGGGTTTGAACCCACCACCTCAGGCATATGGGGCCGGCACCCTCCTTCTTTGGGCCACAGGCACCACCCCATGATTTCCTTTCAAACATAAACTCATATTTCCTGAAAACATAGTTGTGGCAATTCCTTGGCCTCTCATCCGACGACAGCTTCTCCACAGAGCAGTTGCCTCTGCCCCTGCCCTGTACTCAGTGCGCCACTGTCCTAGGTTACATTAAATTCTGGACTGAAGTTTCTTTGAATCATCTAAGTAGTATTAATTCAGGCTGCAAAGCCGTGTTAGGGTTAGTTTGTGAGTTCTCAGGAGATATATTTTTTCCCCGTATTTATCAGTTTGACAAAGGCAATGTTCCCTCGAGTTGTTTGGGAGAAAGGAGAGTTGGGTTTACTTCTAGTCTATGCTTATCCTAAGGGCACAACACTGGGGTCCGCCTTGTGTTCTGGGCTACACCTTCATGTAGCACTGAACTCCTCATCTTCAGCGGCCAGAGTTACATAGGGCAGCCCCAGATTCCATGATCCATGCAGGCAAACACTCAGTTCTACTGCTTTGGCGATCCTTTCCGAAGGAAAGCTGACTTTAGTGCCCTGCATACCCACCTGGGCTCCCACTATCCCTCATTCATTGACCTTTGGGTATTCCTCACTAACCTGCCAGCTAATTAAACCATCTTTCTAAAGTATTTTATTTATTTATTAAAATTTTAAACAATTTTATTTTCCCAAACCATATTTATCAAGTCATAATCCCCCCAATGTTAATATAATTAAAGATACATATTTTGGCTAGCTTTGGATCAGTATGTCAAAGTACTTTTTCAAATTCTTAAAAGAAAGCATAGAAGAAAAGCTCGATGCCATTGCATTTGGCAATGATATCTTGGCCATGGCACTAACAGCACAGGCAACAAAAGAAAAACCAGGTAAATTGGACTGCCTCAAAATGTAAAACTTATGTGCTCCAAAGGACATGATGAGCAGAGTGAGAAGGCAACCTGCAGAAGGAGAGAAAATAATTACAAATTATATATCCAATAGGGGTTAATATCCAGAGTATATAAATATCTGCTACACCCCAACAAAACCCCCCAGCAACTCGATTTAAAGTGGACAAAGCATTTTATTTTTTATTTTTCTGAGACAGAGTCTCACTATTTCACCCTGGTAGGGTGCCATGGCCTCACAGCTCACAGAAACCTCTAACTCTTGGACTTAAGTGATTCTCTTGCCTCAGGCTCCCAAGTAGCTGGGACTACAAGCGTCCGCCACAACGCCAGCTATTTTTTGGTTGCAGCCGTCATTGGCGGGCTGGGCTGGAGTCAAACCTGCCAGCTCAGGTGTTTGTGGCTGGCACCTTAGCTGCTAGCTGCTTGAGCCACAGGTGCTGAGCCGTTAATTCTATTTCTAATGGTCTATGTAATTTTTTAAAAATTTAGAAAACATTGCTGAAGAGACTAATTTGTTTTTTTTGTTTTTTGGGTCTCACTTTATTGCTCCTGGTAGAGTGCAGTGGAGTCACCGCTCACAGCAACCTCCAACTCCTGGGTTTAGGCAATTTTCCTGCCTCAGTCTCCCAAGTAGCTGGGACTACAGGCACCCACCACAACGCTCAGCTATTTTTTGTTGCGGTTTGGCCGGGGCCTGGTCTGAACCTGCCACCCTTGGTATATGGGGCCAGTGTACTCACTGAGCCGCACCGCCCTAAAGAGACTAATTTGAACAAGATTTATGATTAACCCTTATGATTAAGTAGTGAGGGCTATTTATAAAAACTGGTGTAGAAAATAGTTAATTAGTAACTACTGTTTAACAGGCCCAGGCCAGCTTCAAACCCACCTACCTCATATATGTGGCCGGTGCCCTTACCCACTGAGCTATAGACACTGCCAAAAGTGGACAAAGAATTTAAATAGACATTCTTAAAAAAAGATATGCAAATGGCCATTAAGGGCAAGAAAAGGTGTCCCACATCACTAATCCCTAAGGAAATGCGAATCAAAGCACAGGGGCATATCTGCCTCACAACCATGATGAGGGCTACTATCAAGACACAGAGGCTCTGTCTCAAAAAAAAGGAAAAGAAAAGAAACAGGAACTAACAAGTATTGGTGAAGATGTGGAGAAAATGGAAGCCTGGTGCACTGTTGCTAACAATGTAAAATGGCACAGCCACTATGAAAAACTGCATGAATTCCTGAAAAAATTAAAAATAAAATGACCATATAATCCAGACTTAGAGTACATATGCCCAAAAGAATTAAAAGCAGGGTCTCAAAGAGATATTGGTACACCCATGTTCATAGCAGCCTTATTCACAACAGCCAAGGAGGGAAGCAACACCAATGTCTTTTGGTAGATGCATGGATAAAATGCAGTGTATACAGTGGAATATATTCAATCTTAAAAAGAAAGGAAACTCTGACATATGCTACAATGTGGATGAACTTGAGGACATCATGCTAAGTGAATAAGCCCAGACACGAACAAATACAGCGCGATCCCACTGCTGTGAAGTCCCCACCTAGAGTGGTCAGGATGACAGAGACAGTAAAGAGAAAGGGGGTCGTCAGGGGTGGGAGATGGGGGGCCAGGGAGTTGTTCAACAGGCACAGAGTTTCAGTTTTGCAAGGTGAAAATAAAAAGAGTTCTAGTGGTTAGGATTGCACCAAAATGTGAAGGCTTAATGCCCCTGAAATGATAACTTAAAAATAGTTAAGATGGGGTTTGACACCTATAGCTCAAGTGGCTAAGGCCCCAGCCACATATACCAGAGCTGGTGGGTTCGAATCCAGCCCGGTCCTGCCAAATAGCAATGACAACTACAACTGAAGAAATGGCTGGGCATTGTGGCAGGTGCCTGTAGTCCCAGCTACTTGGGAGGCTAGGCAAGAGAATGGCTTAAGCACAGTAGTTGCAGGTTGCTGTGAGCTGTGATGCCATGGCACTCTACCCAAGGCGATGGCTTGAGGCCAGAGATGTCAAAGAAAAAAAAGTTAAGATGGTAAATGTTAGTGTATTTTACCACAGCTTAAAAATAAATTTTAAAAGGATATTTTAATATATAGCCAGCATTTTTAGTCGCTTTTATTCAGAGGGTCATTCAGGGTACCCAGTACACCCAAGTGAGAATAAAATACTGTCCATTCACGTTAAAGTGATCCTTAACAGTTCCTTTTCATGTAGGCCATGGGCAGCGCCTGTGGCTCAGTGGATAGGGCCCCGGCCCCATATCCCGAGGGTAGCCGGTTCAAACCCCGCCTCTGCCAAACTGCAACAAAAAATAGCCGGGTGTTATGGAGGACGCCTGTAGTCCCAGCTGCTTCGGAGGCTGAAGCAGGAGAATTACCTAAGCCCACGAGCTGGAGGTTGCTGTGAGCTGTGACGCCATGGCACTCTACCGAGGGTGACAAAGTGAGATTCTGTCTCTAAAAAAATTAAAAAACAAAAAATAAAAGTAGTCCTCTCACTGATCTGGAGGCTGCTGAGGAATTCTAACCTATGGCCGCAGTCCTTGCCCACAGCAGTGCTGGAGCCCAGGGTGTGACAGCACAAACCTCTGTTGGGAGTTTTAGGACCTGGTCATGATTACCATAGGCCCTGATGTGCCACATTGGGTCCCCTCTCAGAAACTCAACCCTGCAGTCAAACCAGGCATCTCTCATTAAAGACGCCTGGGCACCAGCTCTGTAGTTAAGGTTAAAGCAAGTGCCCTTTTCATCTCAGCCCAGATGTAATTTGGAATCCTATATCTGAACAACATGTCATTACCTCAAAAAAACCCCTAAATTCTCTAAACTCTACTACAGCCTCTCCTGGACTCAAACTCTGAACTAAAAGAATCCTCAGGCGTGGAGGTTCTCTTTTTTTTTTTTTTTTTTTTTTTTTGAGACAGAGTCTCATTCTGTTGCCCAGGCTAGAGTGCAGCGTCATCAGCCTAGCTCTTCGCAACCCCATACTCCTGGGTTCAAGTGATCCTCCTGCCTCAGCTTCCCAAGTAGCTGGGACTATAGGAACACCGCCCCCCCCCTCCACGATGCCTGCCTAATTTTTCTATGTCTAATAGAGATGGGGTCTCTCTCTTGCTCAGGGTGGTGTCGAACTCCTAAGTTCAAGCAATCCACCTGCCTCAGCCTCCCAGAGTGCTAGGATTAAAGGTGTGAGCCACCGCGCCCAGCCAGCCATGGAGGTTCTACCTTCTAAAAAGTAGCCTGCACAACTTTCTTGTCTTTTGTTATTTTTACATACCCTCTCCTGTCAGGTAGGGATTTAACTATCATCCATATGTTTTGTTACCAGAAGGAACAACCTTGCTGTAGTCCCTGCACTGAGGAGACTGTGAGAACGGGAGATGGTCCCACTCAGGATGCTCCCATGGGAGAAGCACCTGGTTACTGAATCTGCACAGTTCAGTTCTAAGCAGACCCTCAAATCCTAATATTCATGACTATGGGTGACAGATAATTTAACTATTATAATATTGGCACATTCATACCTCTCCACTAAAAATAACATAACCAAAGGAGGATGAATTTATTGATTAGAAGAATATCAATATAGGACAGCACCTGTGGCTCAGTGAGTAGGGCCCTATATGCCAAGGGTGGCAAGTTCAAACCCAGCCCCAGCCAAACTGCAACAACAACAACAAAAATAGCCAGGCGTGTGGTAGGCACCTGTAGGGCCAGCTACTGAGGAGGCTGAGGCAAGAGAATTGCCTAAGCCCAAGAACTGGAGGTTGCTGTGAGCTGTGGCACCATGGCACTCCACCGAAGGTGACAAAATGAGACTCTGTCTCTAAAAAAAAAAAAAGAACATTAATATCTTAGTCACTAGGGGCTGCCGTATCAAAGTACCACAGACTGGGTGGCACCTATGGCTTAGTGAATAGGGTGCCGACCCCATATACCGAGGGTGGCAGGCTCTGGGTCCCAGCCCTGGCCAAACTGCAACAAAAAAAATAGCCAGGTGTTGTGATGGGTGCCTGTGGTCCCAGCTGCTCGGGAGGCTGAGGCAGGAGAGTCACCTATTCCCAGGAGCTGGAGGTTGCTTTGAGCTGTGATGCCACAGCACTCTACTGAGGGGGACAAAATGAGATTCTGTCTCTATTAAAAAAAAAAAAAACAATCAAAGTACCACAGATGGGGTGGCTTCAACAACAGAGATTTGTCTTCTCACAGTTGTGAGGTTGGAAGGCCAATGTCAAGTATAGGCTGGGTTGATTTCTTCTGAGGACTCTCTCCTTGGCTCGTAGATGGCCATCTTCGTCTGTGTCCAAATTTCCTCTTCTTATAAGAACACAAGTCATATCAGGTTAAGCCTTACCCTAATGGCCTCATTTTACTCAATTACCTCCTTAATTACCCATCTCTGAACACAGTCACATCCTGAGGTATTGGGGTCTAGGATTCTAACATATGAATTTGAGGGGATACACAGTTCGGCCCACACCTCCATCTAAAATGACGTCCTCTGGTGCAACTTCTCTCATCATGAAGTTTGGTGTTTCCTATGTAATTCTTCAATGAATCTTTATTTTAAAGGGAATTTTTTTTTTTTTAGAGACAGAGTCTCACTATGTCCTCAGTGGTAGAGTGCCATGGAATCACAGTTCACAGCAACCTCAAACTCTTGGGCTTAAGCGATTCTCTTGCCTCAGCCTCCCAAGTATCTGGGACTACAGGCGCCCACCACAACACCCGGCTATGTTTTGGTTGTAATTGTCATTGTTGTTTGGCAGGCCCGGGCTGGATTCGAACCCACCAATTCCAGTGTATGTGGCTGGCGCCCTAGCCGCTGAGTTACAGGCACCGAGCCTAAAGGGAAATTATTTTATTTTTATGCCACCTTTTCCTTGGATAATTAGAAAGTTACCTGAAAGTGAAAATGTTGAGGTCATTAACATGACTGACTTGTAAGTAACCTACTAAAGCACAGAGCACGTTTGTCACCATTGCACAAGTGTCCTTAAATCTTTTGTTCTTAGGCTTTGCTTCTGGAATTGAAGGGGCGCCCCACCTGCCCATTCACCACCTTAGAAATCATCGATTGCAAGATGGATCTGTGGTCTGCTGGGCGGCTTGGGAAGGCCCTGCAGCTCAGCAGTTTGCATTCTCTGGTCCTGGATTACTGCAGGTAAGGCTGGAATGTGGAGTCCCTGCAGGGCTCTGGCTGCTGTCCATCTGCCGGGGAAGCAAAGGCAGGAAGGGCCATGTCCAGGGTCCCCGTGCCTCATATGGCAGGGCTAAAAGAGGACCCTCTAAAGCCTCCTTAGAGTTTATGTTTCTGAATAAATGTGGGGGCCCTCAAAACCCTCTCTTCATTCATTCGCTTCTTCGGCAAGTATCAGTTGAAGGCAGATTTAGGCAGGACACCATGCTTGTTGCTAGGGAAGATATGAACATAAGCAAGGCAGTGGTGCTGTCTAGGGGAGCCCATGCTACAGTAGAGGAAAAGAAATGTGCTCTCGATTAGACACAGTGCAAGGGAGGGAGGCTAAAAATCACAGATGTCCATGCGCATTTTAATGGTAGTTCAGATGCAGTGGTTCTCAGCCTTCCTAATGCCTCCCAATGCTGCGACCCTCTAATACAGCTCCTCATGTTGTGGTGACCCCCAACCACTACTTCATTTCTGTAATTTTGCTATTGTTATGAATTGTAATGTAAATATCTGATATGCAGGATGTATTTTCATTGTTACAAAGGGGTCACGACCCATAGGTTGAGAACCTCTGAATAAAGGAAACCACAGCTCCCTAGGAGGTGGACCAGTGCTCACTGGGAAAGGAGGCAGGGAGGAAGGTGAGGGGGAAGGGGCAGAGCAAGTCCTAGGGTGCTGGGGTACCGAGCACGTTCAGAGAGGGTCCAGGGGAGAATAATAATAATAATGGCAGCTAAAGTTTACTGAGGGCTTACAGTGTGCCAAGCACGCTGCATGGATTCTTTATTTTCCCCCAGACTTAGGAGATATACCTTTTCCATTCTTATAGATGAGGTAAGACTGGTTTAAGGCCTTTCAGCTCTTATGGATGCAGCCTTCATGCAAATCTAGATTGTGTCAATCAGAGAACTAGGATCTTGTCAGGGCCTTGGTGGTAACAGGGGACAAGTCCATTAGCAAGAGCTGGGGAGAGAAAGTTCTCTGCAGACGTCTACACTGCAGGGTGAGACGTACAGCAGTCTTCTTACATGGAGCAGCAGAAGGCCAAGGTGCTCAGGACACTGCAGTGACTGCAGGACCTACCTGAGAGTCTCCCCAGCTTCCCACACTCTTCTGGGAAGAGCCCGCTGCGGCGACCCCTGTAGACCCCAGCTCCTCAGGACACTCTGAGACCTGAAGAGGGACACTCAGAAGGAAGAGAGGGAATTCCCATCTTAGGAATTAGGAAACAGCTTGTTTCTATTGTCCTTTGAAATACTGCTGTGATGCTAAGACACCTGGGGTTGTCCGGGTTGTATGGCTGGGACTCGTCACCACCCGGAGACCTCAGCCCTGGTAAAGCTGCAGGTTACTGAGGCTGGAGATTGCAGAGTCCTTTCCTCCCTGTCTTCCCTGACAGCGTGAGGTCCTCAGGCAGGATGCCCTCCTCTCTTGTGCACTAACCACCTGGGTAGCTAACACGTTGTAGGCCTTTAATCATTACTTATTAATAAATTAATAAATGTAGAAGTTATTTCTGTTTATATACAATACATACTACCCACCTCTTCTTAAAGTTCAAGCCTTGACATTCCAAATTCCTTGAAAATGTTGCTTTATGGCTCGGTGCCTGTGGCTCAAGTGGCTGAGGCGCCAGCCACATACACCTAAGGTGGTAGGTTTGAATCCAGCCCGGGCCTGCCAAAACAATGATGGCTGCAACCAAAAAAAAATAGCCAGGCATTGTGGCAGGCGCCTGTGGTCCCAGCCACTTGGGAGGCTGAGGCAGGAGACTCCCTTGAGCCCAGGAGTTGGAGGTTGCTATGAGCTGTGATGCCAGAGCACTTTACCCATGGCGACAGCTTGAGGCTCTATCTCAAAAAAAAAAAGAAAAGAAAAGAAAAAGAAAATGTTGCTTTACATTGCCAAACCTCAGTTCTCTGACCCATAAAATTTGACCACCTTCCCCCAGAGGCTGCTGAGGATACATCACTTTGCAGAGCAGAGAGACTGCAGGATGAGCAGAGAGAACACACAGGGCCCTGCAGGGAGAGAGTAGAACTTTCCTGCACCTGCCCCACTCCTGTCTCTGCCTCCTGGGCCATCTCGCCTCTCTGCATGGTGGCCAGCTTTGGGGTTCAGAGCTTGCTCTCCATCAGCTGCCTTGAATGGGTAGTGCCAGCCGTTTCTGTCTCCTGCTCCCTTTACCCTGGAGACCAACTCCAGGTCTCTGTCCCTTCACACCCGGGCCACTCCCACAGCCAGTGGTGGCTCTGGAGCAGCAGAAGGCCAAGGTGCTTAGGCCACTGCAGTGACTGCAGGACCTGCCTGAGAGTTCAAATTAAGGATCAACAGAAATGCCTCAAACTACCCTAGCCAAGGCATCAAAAACAATAATCCAGTGTGTGACATAGGTCTTAAAAGTCACTAATTTGTTCCTGTTGTGAAAGTTGTCAGAATTAAAACGTAGTCACTTGCATTAAAACAAAACAAAACAACCACAAAAAATCCTGACAAACAGACCTGGAGAAGGCCCTGAAGGAGGGAGGGTTGTCGTGCATAAATGCCTGGTGAAAAGAACTAGCACAAAGACTCTGCAAAAACTATGATCTTGCCCAAAGGCCATCGTTACCTTACACACAAAAAAATCTTCTGTGAGGACATCTGCCCAGCAATCACCTACACAGTCTTGAACCTGCATCACCCTTGGTATTGATCCTTGTAGCCAAAGATGATTATTTCTAAACAATTATGTTCTGCCTCCTCATTTTTCCTTTAAAAACCCTTGTCTTTTTCCCCCTGGAGAGGCACACGGTTTACTATAGCCCATGTGTTCCCACTGTGACGCCCACCCCCAAATAAACACTGCTCTCTTTTAGAGAGCTCCTCTCTCCATTCGCTGTTTAGGTTCACACCTTCATTTCTTTTTAGATTTGGAAATGAAGAAATTGAGAGCATTTTCTCAGGCCTGGAGAAGAACCGAAGGCTTCAGGGCCTCAGTCTGCGTTACTGTGGCCTGGGGCCCCAGAGCGGGCTGCGGCTGGGCTCGGTTGTCAGCCAGAGTGCCATTTGGTGAGACCTGTTCCCTACCCCACCCCTTGTTCCTGTTGGCACTGTTCTGTCTTGAGTTATACAGCCAATTATGATTTTAATCATCTTTTTCTCCCCTCTGGGTATTTTTGTTTGCTTTTTCTTAACTATGGGAGAAAGATCCATTAGTCAAGTTTGAGAATCAAGGATGCCACGCTGAATGCCTGCTTTCGGCCAGCTGACATGGTCACTAGGCCAATTTTTTATGGCATAGCCTACTATTAATTATGATGATTATTTTATGACTAGGTATATTATTTTGTCAGATGAAGACCTCAGTTCCAAATTTGAGGAGGTGGAGCTAATATCAAATAAACAATGTATTTCTCCCCTTGCCCAGTGAGCTGTATCTTGATGGCAATTACCTGCAATGTTCCGGAGCTCTGGCCCTCCTCAGACCCCTAGCAGAGTACACAGAGGGGCAGGAGAAGGATCAGCCGCCCACCGCCTCACTAGACACAGGAAAGCCACCTGCCTTGCTCCGGAGTAAGTGCTGGGGAACTTGTCACTAAGCTCCTGTTGGAGCCACCTAAAAGGAGGAAACTTGCCTTATTTTTTTTTAGAGTCTCACTTTGTAGCCCTTGGTAGAGTACTGTAGCATCACAGCTCACATAATAATATCAAAGTCTTGGGCTCAAGCAATCTTCTTGCATCAGTTTATTATTTTTAGTAGAGATGGGGTCTCACTCTTGCTCAGGCTGGTTTCAAATTCCTGAGCTCATATGCTCCACCAGCCTCGGCCTCCCAAAGTTACAAGTATGAGCCACTGTGCCCAGTGAAGACTTGGCTTTGACCTTCTCAACAGTCAACTGGGATTCTTCCCAAGTATGTTGGTGGAGGGGGATACCAAATAATGGCTCCCAACAATGCCTTTGCTCTCATCTTCAGAAACCTGGGCATATGTCACTTCGTGTGGCAAAACAGACTTTGTAGATGTGATTAAGGATCTATTTTTTTTTTTTTGGAGACAGAGCCTCAAGCTGTCCCCCCTGGGTAGAGTGCCATGGCTTCACTGCTCACAGCAACCAACTCCTGGGCTCAAGTGAGTCTCCTGCCTCAGCCTCCCAAGTAGCTGGGACTACAGGCGCCCGCCACAATACCCGGCTATTTTTTGGTTGCAGCCATTATTGTTGTTTGGTGGGTCCGGGCTGGATTCGAACCCGCCACCTTAGGTGTATGTGGCTGGCGTCTTAGCTGCTTAAGCCACAGGCGCCGAGCCATGATTAAGGATCTTAAAATAGGGAAATCATCCTGGATCATCCTGGTGGGTCCTGGGTAGTCATGGGGACCTTGAGCAGTCAGAAGAGTGAAGAGATGAAACAGTGGATGCGGAGGGGAGTGATGCGAGGAAGCACCCAGGAGCCAGGGAACACAGGAGGCCTCCAGAAGCTGGAAAGCACAAGCAAACCCATTTCCCCTGAGCCTCCGAAGGAAGCAGCTTTCCCACCTGAGACTCATTTCAGAGGTCACACCTCCAGAACTGTAAGATAACAAACTTGCACTGTTTTAGGGCGCTAAGTTTGTGGTCACTTCCTATAGCAGCAATTGGAAGCTAGTCTAGCATGTTAATCCAGCTCTTTAGGTTAGAAGAGAAAACAACCCACGCAGGATAAAAGAACAAGATTGGTTTACTGGATCACATAACTGGGATGTTGGGGGTATGACTGTCTTCAGAGATGGCTGAGTTCAGAGGCTCAGCATGTCATCGGGACACCTTGGTTCTTCTCCTCAGAGGGTCAGTCAACTGACTGGGCCTTCTCCAAGCAGGATAAGGCAGCAGTGTGCCTGCCAGCAGTCCCAGGGCTATACACTGAGGACTTGCAATCAACCAGACAGTGTGAGTACCTTTCTTCCTGTGACTATAGGTCAAATCCCATAGGAAGGTTCTAACTGGGCCTCCCTGGGTCACATACTTGGCCCAATCTCTGTGGCCACAGTTCACTAAGACTGGCTGGGAATGGACACACACACGTCCTGTGGGGCAGGTGGGACACTGTGACAGCAGCCCTGCCAGCTTCCCATGATTTGCAGTGGTGTGTGGCAGTCCCCCAAAGAGCAGGCAGACGAGAGGGCAAGTGCAAGACAGACAAGTGCAGCAGCCGCCTGCCCCCCATACGTGGCGTGTGGTGGCCAACGTTTGACTTCAGTGGAGGCTCCTGTATTGGGCAGGGGCAGGAGTAGATAGGGAGGGAGACTAAATCTGGCGACCTTGTCCTGCTGTTTCCATCTTGTGTGAACAAGATTTCTCAGCACTGAAACCGTAACAGTGAAAAACAGAAATGAATTACTGCTGAACTCTGCTTTCTGCTGGCAGGAGTACTCTCTAGTGAATACATGAATTAATTGCAAAAACAAATTAATAAAGCAGTACCATCCAGCCCATTGAGCAATGTGTTCAATAAATGTTTCTTTTCCTTTATTTTCCCCCCCACAATTTTTGCCCCCTTTGAGACACAGTCTAACTCTGTTGCCTCGGTAGAGTGCCATGGCATCAGCCTAGCTCACAGCAACTTCAAACTCCGGGGCTCAAGCAATCCTCTCTCCAAGTAGCTGGGACTACAGGCACCCACTGAAACACCCAGCTAATTTTTCTATTTATTTATTTATTTTTGAGTATTTTTTTTCAAATTAATATGAATATACAATTTTTAGGTTACATGGTTCTCACTTCCAAGGTAAAGTTCCACTTGTAGGAGAGCCCCTCACCCAGGGGCGTGTTATACACCCTCACAATGTGCACAGTAGGTGAGATCCCGCCTCTTGCCCTCCCCCCTTCTGCCAAACATCCTCCCTCCTCCCACCTCCTGCTTCCCTCTACCCCCTGAACTAGACTATATTAATGTTTTATTGTTCTTATGAGCATGTATTTGTTTATGTATTGATTTCATGTTAGTAGGGAGTACATTGGATAGAGTTTTTGTGTGTGTTTGTTTGTTTGTTTGTTTGTTTTTGAGAAAGAGTCTCACTGTGTCACCCTGGGTAGAGTGCTGTGGCATCATAGCTCACAGCAACCTCAAACTCTTGGGCTCAAGTGCTCCTCTTGCCTCAGTCTTCTAAGTAGCTGGGACTACAGGCTCCTGCCACAACGCCCAACTATTTTTTACAGACAGGGTCTTGGTCTTCCTCAGGCTGGTCTTGAATTCCTGAGCTCAGACAATCCACCCGCCTTGGCCTCCCCAGAATGCTGGAATTACAGGTGTGAGCCACCATGCCTAGCAAAAGTTTATTTTCCTATTTAATTAGATTTTATCAAAATGGGTAAAATACCTTGTATTGAACAATGGTATGCTCCTAACCATTAATGAATAACTGCAGGAGAAATATTTAATACTTTAGGGTCTTATGATCCCAAAGAATTTTAAAATCTAAATAGTTGTATATATAAGCATTTTTAGTACAGAGAAGTATCACAGGCTGATCTAGAAAAGACTCTCAAATATAGAACTCTACAGCAAGTAGAGTGGAAATACAAGTAGAAGCACAAGAAGAAAGAGAATAATGTAAAATTTTCATTTGCTAAAGAAGAGTTTGACATGTTGTTGGGGCTGTCCTAATGAATAATGAGAGGTATCAGATTGCTAGGAGTTTAGATTCCATTCAATCCACTTAAGAGAATAATATAACAGATTTTATTTCTAAATGTCAGTATTTGCCATTCTCCTTTGAGGAGAAAATCTCATCCTTCAAAATTTGAAAACTTATGATGAAAAATTGAGATACCAACCTAAAAATGTACAAGATAGCACAAAACCTTTTCAGGATTCCTCTAGGATGCCATAAGAGCAAAAATCTGCTGAGAGCGCCAGTTTGTAAGACTCAAGTGTTTGGTTTTCTCTCCTGTTCTGTGAGCCTCCTTGCAAATTCTCCTTTCTACCAGAGTCAGGCACAAGTCGCTTTCTGTTGCTGACAACCACAGGGGCCCAAAGGCCTCACTCCCCAATGACAAGTTTATTTTGCTAGTCACTTGTTATAATGTGTAAATGCAATGTTAATAATGATGCTCCTTTCCTCCTTCATCCAGTGTGTGTGTCCATGAGTCTGTTATGTGTGTGCCCTAACGTGTACCGAACACTGTTCTAGATGCTTGGGATATTTCAGTGCATAAAACAGACAAAGCCGTCTGCCCTTGAAGAGGGGGCTGGGAACCCAGTGTACCTGTGCCTTCGCCTGTGTGGATGTGCAAATGCATGGGGTGGGGAGGCACAGGGGGCTCAGACAACTTTTTAAAGTTGCAATAAATATAGGCATGCCATAGTGTGTTAGAAGATAAGTACTATAGAAAATGAAAGAGCAGGGCAGAGTGAGCACGTGTGGGAACCTGGAGAAGGACTGATGGGGTTGTAAGTAAATGGTTAAGCACAGACCTCCTTGAACAGGTAGTGTGTCAGTACAGAGGCAGGAGGTGAGGGAGTGAGCCTTACAGATAAATGGGGTGGAGCATTCCAGGCAGAGGGACCACCTGTCCCCAGGCCCTGAGGCCTTTGCACTCAAGATTAGCAGGAGGGGCTCAGCGCCTATAGCTCAGTGGCTAGGGTGCTGGCCACACGCGGGGGTGGAGGGGAGGGATGGCAGGTTCGAACCCAGCCCAGGGCCTGCCAAACAGCAATGACAACTACAACCAAAAAATAGCCGGGGCATTGTGGCAGGTGCCTGTGGCCCAGCTACTGGGAGGCTGAGGCAAGAGAATTGCTTAAGCCCCGAGTTTGAGGTTGCTGTGAGCTGTGACACTATGGTCCTCTATCAAGGTGACATAGTGAGACTCTGTCTCACCAAAAAAAAAAAAAAGATCAGCAGGAGGCTTCCTGTCTGTGCAGACAGTACAGCTGAAGCATGAAGGGCCTGGGGGCTAGAGAGGAGCCAAGTAATGAGTGATGGGCCTCAGGTTGGAGAAGGGAGAACCCCCCAATCACTGTGGCAAACATGCTGGGGGTGGTGGGTGAGGGTGGACAGGGAGACCTGTTGGGAGACTGTAGTCATCCAGACAAACAATGTCTACCTGGGTGAGACCGGGGTAGTAGCAGGGGTGGGGGTGGGAGAAGCGGTCAGATCCCACATTACACCATCTCCTGCACCTTGCGTGTAGGGGGCAAGAGAAAGCAAAAGAAGAGTCCGGCCCAGGCTGGGTGCAGTGGCTCACACCTGTAATCCTGGGACCCAAGGCGGGTGGATTGCTTAAGCTCAGGAGTTCAAAACCAGCACGAGCAAGAGTGAGAACCCATCACTACTAAAAAAAATAAAAAATAGAAAAACTAGCTGAGTGTCGTGGCAGGAACCTATGGTCCCAGCTACTCTGAAGGCTGCGGCAAGAGGATGGCTGGAGCCCAAGAGTTTGAGGTTGCTGTGCACTATGATGCCAGGGCACTCTACTCAGGACTTGGTGTCAAAAAAAAAAAAGGAAAAGAAGAGTCCAGAATGAATCTAGAGTGATAATGCTCTAACATACTGGTTAAATATGCCAAAAAGTGGTCCTCCCTGCTCCAGTCCTGCCAATCTTAGGGATCTGGAGCCACTTTCATAGAAGACCACTGTGGGATGTAAAGAAGAATTAACATGAGGCCTGGCAGGATGAGTCTTGGGGCCCTACTTGACTATCTGTTCACCTCAAGTCCTTCAGGAGAGAAACACAAACACCACAGGACTGAGGTGAAGTGAACCTGATCTTGACCATAGGTCAGATACTATGTAATTCTCTCTTGTGAGAAATATCTCTGCCCAAAGGGTACACAAAATAAAAACAATAGCCAATATCAAAGTGTGTCAAAAACACATTCATGTGTCTTTGAACAGACTCCTTTTTGTGTGTCTCATCTTTATTAAAATTTTTCAACTAGACAGACAGAGAGGAAGTTCAACTTTGAACCCGGTTACAAAATCATCCGGAGCTACAGCAGTGAAAACCACTTCAGGGAAGAAAAACAGGAAAAAAGGTATTTTTGTTGTTTCAACTGCCCTTCTACTTCCTTCACCTCCTAAATCACTTTTTCTTGTCATGAGGTGTGTTCTCACTACTGTGCCCCAAACAGAGAGAAAAACTCAAATGAAACAAAAAGGAAAACTCCATGTTTTGTGACCTCATGGAAACCAGGCCCAGAACAGCTTTGCCGTGGCCACCAGAGGAATTAGTCGTTGGCATATTTAACTTTCCGAAAAGGATTTATGGGGCCTAGGCTGGTTTGGGCGTATTCCTGCAACGAGCAACCAGCGGGACCTGATACATTCACACTGGAGACGTCTCTCCTATGATTGTTACTTAGAATCAGAAACTGAGTAATTTAGGAGGAATTTTAAGAAATCACTAACTCTATAACCTCTGAGCAGGATTACACTAAGAAGCTGTCCAAGTATTAAAGGTTCGCAGCCAAGTGTTAGGGCCCAGGATCCTCTTGTGACACTTCCCCTCATGTGTGGCTCCCAGTGTCCTGTCCTACAAAACCAGGACTTTGTGCTCACAGGCTCCTGAATTCCATGCCAGCTTCACTACTTTGAAATTCTAAAGAGACTGCACAAGCTTATCACTGGGTGTGTCACGGTTTGGGGAAACTGGTGGAAGCTAAACTAAATTGGCTTTATTCTGTTTTAGTCCATTTCATGTTTTTCTAAACCAGTGGTTTGGGGGAAGGCAACTGGCCCTTAGAATCAGGCTTGTCACCCCTTGGCTTTTTCTTCTTCAATTTTAACCTGTTCTCGTGTGGTCTTTCTTCTGTCTTGGAATAATCCTTTTATCTCCTCTGTGCATTCTCACTGAATTAGAAAATGAGCAATTTAGGGTGGTACCTCTGGCTCAAAGGAGTAGGGCGCTGGCCCCATATGCCAGAGGTGGCAGGTTCAAACCAAAAACTGAAAAAAAAAAAAAAATTAGCAATTTGGCCAGGCATGGCTCATACCTGTAATCCCAGCAACTCTGGGAGGCCAAGGTAGGAAGATCGCTTAAGGCCAGGAGTCTGAGAACAGCTGAGCAAGAGCAATACCCTGTCTCTACAAAAACTAGAAAAATTATTCAAGTGTGTACCTATGGTCCCAGCTACCCAGGAGGCTGAGGCAGGAAGAACGCTTGAGCCCAGGAGTTTCTTGAGTTTGCATTCAAAATGATGCCGCTGCACTCTAACCAGGGAGAAAGACTCTGACTCAAAAAAAAGGAAAGGAAAAAGAGGAAGGAAGGAAGGAAGGAAGGAAGGAAGGAAGGAAGGAAATTACAAATTCTTATGATCTAAAATGCCAAATGAAAATTCAAAGTGAGAAAATGTATCAGCCCCTGTCTCTGCTGTCTGATGTAAATCCTGTCTTTCCACTAGACAGTGCTCGCAGATTTTAGAAATCCTGCTAAAGGGAGAAGACAAGAACTGGGCCAGGTTATCATTGGTTTTGTATGGTATCTTAATAGTTAGGGCTGCTACAGCAGAACCCAATAGACTGGGTAGCTTATGTAGCAAACATTTGTTCCTCACAGTCCGGAGGTTGATTCAAGGGGAGTACCAAGGGCAAGGCACTGAAGGGCCCGTGTTCACAGAGAGCTGTCCTTCATCGGTGTTCTCACTGGGCAGAGAGGGCTGGAGAGCTCCCTGCTGGCTCTTTTATAACAGCACAAATCCCATCCATGAGGGTTATACCCTCATGACCTAATCGCTTCCCAAAGGCCTCACCTGCTAATATGGTCGCCTTGGGGGTTAGGATTTCAACATGGGAGTTTTAGGAGGGCATAGACGTTCAGTGCATAACAGACAGTTATCATTTGAAGTTCTTTTCAACCAAAAATCCTTTCAGAGGAGTTGGCTGAGGTTCCTGTGACGATAAGGATGATCTGCACCCTCCCAGGACAGGTGGCCCTACAGAGGACTGACCCTGCACTGGCCAGATGACTCCCTGGGGCAGAGGAGCACTAGGTCACCAATTCTAGCTCTGCATCCAGATGTAACAGGGAGTGGTAAGGGACCACAGGTGGTTAACTCAGCATTGCAGAAGGACCAGAATAAAAATGGCAGAATCTATTTAGGAACGTCAGTGTTTCTAAAGGCTGGAGAGAGGCCCTGACCATTTCTATTTGTTAAATCTTCCTGATTTGTAAAACAAACAACCCAGCCAAAAAGAAACCCTAATTAATGGCATAGAAGGTTAAAATAAATCGCACAGTCTTCGAAGCCTTCTATCACATAAAAACACAAGTATGGAAAAAAGAGAACTCCAAGTCTTGTGGCCTCATATAACCCAAGCACAGAACAAGCATAACATGATGAGAGAATGACCCCAGAGTCTGACCGTGAGGCCCCCCATCAATGCAACTCTTCCTATGTGTCTCCCCAAGCAAGCCCTCACTCTTTCATCTGTGTGAGCTCTGGAGGTGTTAAAGCCCCTGAGCAGGTGGATGGTTTGAGAGAAAAATCAAAAAAAAGCAAGACTTCTACTCATTCTTCTGCTTTCAAATAATAGCTATGTTGAGTCCTGTGTTACAACAATGCATTTCAGCTATGAAAACCTGGCACAAAAGTACCAGACTTTCTTCTTTTGACCTTTGTGAGCTATATGGACCTTCTTGCCAAGCCCCCTGGAGTATCCAGTGTCTTACAGTTTCCAGGGAAGAGGTTAGAGGGCTTCAAGAACTACAGGCTGGCTCAGCGCCTGTGGCTCAAGCGGCTAAGGCGCCAGCCACATACACCTAACGTGGCGGGTTCGAATCCCCGGCCCGGGCCCGCCAAACAACGATGATGGCTGCAACAACAACAAAAAAAATGGCCAGGCATTGTGGCGGGCACCTGTAGTCTCAGCTACTTGGGAGGCTGAGGCACGAGACTCGCTTGAGCCCAGGAGTTGGAGGTTGCTGTGAGCTGTGATGCCATGGCACTCTACCCAGGGGGATAGCTTGAGGCTCTGTCTCAAAAAAAAAAAAAAGAACTACAGGCTGCCTGTGGCCATTCCTGCAGTCAGCATTAATGGAAGAAAACTTCCTCCAGGCCCATTCAGGGCTGATGTGTGAAGGATGCAGTGAGGATTATCCCCGGTCCTTGCCCCAAACACTTACTTTCTGGTCACCACAGCTGCCTCCACACAGGGCCACAGGTATATTCTTGCCTTCAAGGGATCATCAGCCTGCTTGGGCTGCCATCAGAAAGTGCCTGGGGCTGGGCAGCTTAACCAGCAGTAAGTCACCGTCTCATAGTTCTGGAGGCCGGAAGTTAGGAGCCAGGGGTCGGCAGGTCTGGCTCCTCATGAGGGCTGTGAGGAAGACCACTCACACCTTCAGTGGTTTCCCAGAAATCTTTGTGCTCCTTGGCTCTTATCTTACGTATTTATTTATTTATTTATTCAAGACAGGGCTCTTGACAAGGCAGGGCTCAAAACTCTTGGGCTCAAGCAATCCTCTTGTCTCACTTTTTCTATTTTTAGTAGAAATGGGGTCTTGCTTTTGCTCAGGCTGGTCTTGAACTTGTGAGCTCAAGCAATCCACCCACCTTGGCCTCCCATAGTGCTGGCGTGATGGGTGTGAGCCACTGAGCCCGGCCGCTCCTTGGCTCTTAGGTGTAGCCACCCAGTCTTTGCCTTTGTGTCCACATGGCTTTCTCCCCATGCCTGTCTCTGTGTCCACATTTCCCTTTTATAAGGCCACGTCAGGTTTATAAGGACCAGTCGTGTTGGATTGAGAGCCCTCCCTACTCCAGTACGACCTCGTCTTAACCAATTATATCTCTAGCAACCCTCCTTCCAAACAAGGCACATTCTGCGGACTGGGGGTTAGAACTCCAGCACGTGAATTTTCGGAGGACGCACAATTCAACCCATAACAAGGGGTCTCAGAATGTAGACTAGAGATGGTTACATATCTATGAAACAAACAAGCACACAAGGTAGCACCTGCCAGGGCTAGACATGGACACTGGGTCCGGAGCAGGGCATCTCCCCAGCGACGGGGAGAGCTGTGTGAATGAGTTGACCTCGTGTGGAAAGAAAGGAAGGACTTAGGTGAGGAAGAAGTGATGGTAGCCACAGTTATCCTGAGTAACCATCACATACAGCACTTCTGGACAGGCCCTGCTGGGCCGGATACACCTGTGTGCCACCATCTGGAGTTGTCATTCACTGGTGAAGCCTTCTGTCATAGACAAAGCTAGGAGGCAGGACACTCCAAGGACCATGGTGCTGGGGCAGAATGGAAGGCTGCGAGACTGGGGACAGGGCCTTACGGCAGCAACTCACAAACCTCCTGTGTTCTGGGAAGATCACGGGGTATTCTCCAAAGAGTTGGATCAGCTGCGGGGCACCCAGCCTACATGGCCTCTGTGGAGGAACAGTACACCCTGCTCCTCTGATGGCTCCAGCACTGATATCTGCGTTCCTTCCTCCTCCAGCCCAACTCCAGACCCACAGTACTGATTAGTTATAAATTTGATCTAGAGTAAGAATGCTTTGAATAAATAGCCACTTAAAGATAGGAGGATGTTGTGTACACTAGTTACCTATGAGGAGGAATCTGTTTAATGTATACTATGAAGATTAATTAACATTCCATTACCTACTTTTACCAGTGATTATAAAAGTAAGAAAGGGAAACCCAACAGAATAGCTCTTTGAGGAGATATCCTCGCTGTTCTCTGGAATTGCTGGCTTTTCTATAAATAAAAGTGGGATTGTTAATCTCTCATCTGCTTCTCCATTGGTTGGCTTGGATGACGGGCAGAAAGCTCATTGGTCTGGGAACAGAAGGAACTTAACAATGCAAGTCATGAACTTGCAGGTTTAGCTAGAACAGGAGGATGGTGGGGGGTGGGGGGCTGCCCTGGCAAGAGGTAAGGAGGACTTTGCATGTCAGGCCAAGAATCTGGGCAGAACCCAGTAGACAAAGGGAGCCACTAAGATCTTTTGTCTCTCAAGGAATCCTTTGCTTCAAAACAATAGGAACAGCTTTGCATTTCATACATGTTTATTTCATAGTTCCTTGTCAGAGCCAACGATGGTCATGGTTCCCAGGGTTCACAAGGAAATTAAAGAACAGCTTCCTACATCGGACAATTGCTTTCATAAGGTGTTCATTTGGGGGCTGAGTTTGGTCTTTGATAGAAGAATTCTACTTGTTTTAAAATAAAGGGTCAGGTTGAGCTGATTTACATCAACCTCCTCAGTAAGACGTCCAGATGGTTTCCATTTGGTCCTAATTGGAAACAGCCAAACTATTTTTATGCAGGTCCCTTTGTGGACAGAAGGCTTTTGGCCTGCTGCTTGGAAAGTTGTCCCCATGATGCTGTATGAGTCAAAACCCCCTTTCAGAAGTCTGACACCCCTTATTCCTCTTCTCATTTGGCGAATAATTACAAGAACTTGACAACTTTACCCTGAGCAACATGTAGAAGTCAGGAGAAGCAGCAGAGTATTCCATTTCTGTGCTTGCAGAAGGTGAACGTGTTTACCCAAACCAGTCTTGCCTCAGAGCACCACTGAACAGTGCAGAATAATTAGACCAGTGGTTCTCAAACTTGAGCAGGTTCAGGAGCTTGTTAAAACACAGCCTGCTGGGCGCCACCTCCCCCCAGGATCTGAGCTTAGGCTAGAGAATGCGCATTTCTGTCAAGTTCCCAGACAAGGCTGATGCTGCCAGCCCAGGGATCATACTTTGAGGACCACTATTTTAGACTGGAAAATATCAGACTGGCTGCTCCTGATTTATTTTGCTCATTAAAGAAAATCAGAGGGCAGATGGAGGCTCCTAAGATGCCTCTTCCCTGTCCAGGAAATCACAGAGCAAATAGGACCAGACCCTTTTCTGTTTGGGCTTTTCTGTCTCCTCCGTGCTCAGCCGGCCTACTCTGAGCCCAAGACTCTTGGAACTGAAGCGATGTAGGAACTAGGGAACCCTGGGCCTGGAGCTCCATCAGCCGTCAGACGGATAATATCTGGCTTGGCCTGTGCCTGCTCACAAAGATATGAGATGAATAAAATAGGAGATGGCAGAAGACCAGAAGTCACTGAAAGGCCATCAGAAATGGATGTGCAGATAAGACGGTTTCCTGGAGCCCCATTCAGCCTCAGGTCCCAAAAGTCCCTGATAGACCCAGGGAGGACTCAGGGACTCCTGTCACCTGGGCCTGTTCCACTCCCACCCCAAACCCATATGATAATGCCCAGGGCTATTTCACTTCTGGAGGATTTCACACAGGGAGGGCAAGTACGTGACTTAAGCATGTACAGGGGCAAAATCCAACCATAAAATAGTTCAGCCACAAGTTTGAGCTGGATTAAGGACCTTGACTACAGCACCATGCCCCCCAAGTGGCGAGTCCACTTCCCCAAATAAGGCGTTGTTGCTTATATCTTAACCACAGTCCACAGAAGTGCCAGCAGCAATAAGGAATGCAAGGGCCAAGTTCAAAAGTCAAAGATGTAATCTTCAAAACGGCTTAATTCCAAAACAGGAAGTCACCCAGTTATAATCCTGAAATTATTTTATTTGGGGTTTCATCCTGGGGTGACAGCTAAACAATGGAAATTTCTATAGAAAGGTTCCAAGGTCCAAGGTGTGAATCATCCAGCGCCAAGTCCATTTTGCTTGAGTCCTATAATCAAGCAAACAAGAGTTCATGTTCTGTTTCATAAAACTGGGAATTATACAGGAAATTACACATTTTCCTTGTTGATGGAAAGAAGCCAGTGTTAAAAAAAAAAGTTAAACAACAAGTTAAAAAAAAAATTTCAACCATAAGGAGAAGGTCCTACAAAGGCCTGGCATCCACAGATGAACATTTGAGTGGTGGTTAAGCAGAACAATCTGAGGTCCGCCAGAATGTATGAAGCCCACCTGTTCTGGTGGATCCAGGAAGGGCCGGTGAGAGAGAAGAGGAACCTCCCTCAGGGAATGCTATATCCAAGAAAATTTACCCTTGACCTTTGGGTACTGGCCTGCATGGGAAATAGAGCTCTCTCCAGAAGGAACGAGAAGAGGTCCAAGGAGAAAAGGCTCCACGGAGACAGTGCCCGGTGTGTTAAGCAAAGGGAAGTACAATGTACAAACGCTGTTCGCTACAGAGTCGTCATCAAAAGTGGCTGGAGATGTGGCTGAAGAGCTCAGTGGACCCACAGGGCCAAAAGCCATGAATGCTAAGGAGTTAGACTTTCTCCTTTGAACAAAGCGGGAGCCAGGAAGGTTTTGAAGCAGCACAGTGACATAGTAAGAACTGGGTTTTTGAGAAGTATCTCGGGCAGCTTTGCAGAAGATGCTTTAGAGAGAGGGACATCTGGAGGACGTGAGACTACTTAGGAGACTTTTTTTTAAGTTTAAACTCATTTTATTTTTAGACAACCTACATGCTATGTTTTTTCCTTAAAAAACAATGCTTCCACCCCAAATACATCACAGTCAAAATAAATGAAGAGCCCAAGATGACATCAGTCCTGTTGGTCTTGAGCAGGGGTCCTCAAACTTTTTAAACGGGGCCAGTTCACTATCTCTCAGACCGTTGGAGGGCTGGACTGTGGCCCTGGGACCAGTTGGCTGCTAAGCAGGACAGGCAGCAGCAGCAAAAACACCCATGGGCTGGATAAATGTCCTAGGCGGGCTGCATGTGGCCCACAGGCCGTAGTTTGAGGATGCCTGGTTGAGTCTTGGGGTGTGTGGATGACAGGCAGCAGCCATCATGATGGCAGGTGATGGATCCAAAATAATTGCTGAATTTGTTAATATTTTTCCATTTCTATACCACCCTTAAGGAAAATCATATATGGGGTGACACTGTCCCCTCAGTAGTCCAGTAGATCAATCCCACAGCCTGGATTCATGTTTTCACCAATAAGAATGAGTGGGCTTTTTTTTAATTGACAAGGATATGCTTGATTTGTTCTGCAGGCCCTGTCATTAAGATTTAACTCTCTATTCCTCAAGTTCCCCTTTAATTGATTTCATATAGTCCTTGATGTGCTCCTTGTAGGCTTCTACTGTGAAGCTCGATTCTTACAAGTGATGGTTCATGACAGTGTCAACACCGGCGATTCCTGTGCTTTAGTACCCTCACCCTCCGGGCCCTCAGCAGTGGCGTTTCCACCAGTGATCAGGCCATCCGTGTTACCCTTTGTCCCATGACCATCATTCCCTCCACCCAGGTGACATAAATGTCAGAGAACATTTACATCTGATAAGGTCCCCATAGATAATCATGATGCCCCCTTCAGGGAGCTGACACAGGAGCCTGGAGTAGCGCTGGGAGCAGGGGTTGGGGAGAGGGGAGCCAGGAGCAGGTGGAAAAGAAGGATTCTTTGACTCTAGTTTAGGCAAGAGAAGATAAAATGGAGAACTGTGGCTGTGGTCAAGGAAAGATAGAGTACAGATATACTTAGGAGGGAGAATTGACAGGGATCTAGTAGCCAGATCAAGGGAGTGGTAAGAAAGTTTCTGAAGTCAGGGACCCTTGGGGAAGTTTAAGAATTAATGAGAGAGGCTCGGCGCCTATAGCTCAACTGGCTAAGGTGCCAGCCACGTACACCTAAGGTGGCGGGTTTGAATCCAGCCCGGACCCGCCAAACAACAATGATGGCTGCAACTAAAAAATAGCCGGGTGTTATGGCAGGCGTCTGTGGTCCCAGCTACTTGGGAGGCGGAGGCAGGAGACTTGCTTGAGCCCAGGAGTTGGAGGTTGCTGTGAGCTGTGAAGCCATGGCACTCTACCCAGGGGGATAGCTTGAGGCTCTGTCTCAAAAAAAAAAGAATTAATGAGAGCAGGAAGCACAGGGTTGGGTGGGCTGAGTCCATACTGGATCTGTGAGTGGCTTCCAGGTAAGACTTGACATTGTCAGAAATATACATCAGGGAGTGTGGCAGAAGGGAGGACCCCATGCACACAGAGGCTCTCCATCGGGTTTCTCCCACAGGTGTTTCAGTGACTTATGAAATCCAGAAGGGACACTGGGAAGTAAGCCATTAATACCAAGTACTAAGTGCCATTATTCATAACGCTCCCTAGTCAGTCTTTACAACGCTTCTAGCAGATGGGCATTATGATCTCTATTTTACCAATGAGGAAATTTGGTAATTCGGAGAAGTTAAGTGACTTCTTAGGAACTGCACAACATTTTCCAGAGGGAGGTTTTAAACCTAGGAATTTTGTGAATTTCACTGTATTACCCTGCCTTTTGGGCACATCTAAGCGCAGCTAAGTTCCCTGAGACAGTAAATTAAAGTGGTCCTTGTTGGTGAGCATGTTTCTGTTTTAACAAACATTTGTAAAGAAATATAAGATTAGGTAAGAATGGACTGAGATGAATACAGCTGGAGCGGATCAAGTATGTAGTAGTACCAGGGCCTGAGCACATCCCCACCCTTATACCAAAGCATTTGTTTCTAACCCAGAGAAAAGAATTCAGTTCTGCTTGCACTTCGGTTAAAGGCCTGGAGCAGAACACCCCCGGGGCTGATCTTCCTGCCTTCTAACAGGGCCACTGGAACTCACTAGAGGTCCAAATTCTGGAGCGTTCTTTACACGAGCATTTTCCAAACTGGTTATTTTTCATGGGCAAAGATGATATTGTTCCCCGGATACTATCAGCTGGATAGAGATCTGGATTTTTCCCAGAGATCTGGATGTTTTTTCCCCTGGGGTGCAAGTTATACCAGACCAATTGCAGGCCTGGAAGCTCCCTTCCTCTCCAAGGGCACCCATTTGAGCCAGGCTGGCTAAGCTGGGGGTGTAGGTTGGCTGAGGTGGTTTCTTTCCCTGTGAAGCTGAGCAAGGAATTTAGCCTTTGACCTTCAGCCTTGGCCTCATTGGCCACTGCTACTTTCTGGCATGCCGAAAGGGGACACAAAGAAATCAGTGCCACATGTGATCAGTGTCCGCATCATTAATCCTTCTGAGCAGTAAACGCAACTTTTTAAAGGCGTTTCTGTTTGTGAAGAGATCTCATAAACAGAAAAATTGTATTCCATTCATGTTCGTGAGTGGTCTCGAGGTGTTACTAGCACCAGTATACTTGGAAAAACAATGAACAGTGAGATTAAAGTTTCTACAATATGATTGTACTTTACAGTTTATTAGTCATTGATTCATCCAATCCGGGTAGTCAACAAACATCTTTTAAATACCTGCCTCGTGCCAAACATGTTCTAGTCTGAATCCCACTGTTTTCTCATTCATGACAGCCGACATTTGCTGTCACTCCCAAGCACTGGCTATAAGGACAAATGAGATTTAGAAAGTTAGGCAAACCCCAATAAAACCAAAGGAGGGGCCAGTTTTCATCCTTCCCACTGTGTTCTGAAGGAAATAATCCTGATTTTAATCCAATAATCCAGCAGGTTAGATTCCTATTCAAAGAAACCAATGGAAGCCTTTTTTTTTGTTTGGTAGAGACAGAGTCTACTTTATCACCCTCAACAGAGTGCCGAGAGGTGTCACAGCTCACAGCAACCTCCAACTCCTGGGCTTAGGCAATTCTTGCCTCAGCCAGAATGCCCAGCTATTTTTTTATTTCAGTTTTGCCAGGGCCAGGTTTGAACCCACCACCCTCAGTATATGGAGCCAGTGCCCTACCCACTGGCTCACTGTGGCAGGGAGCCACAGGCACTGCCTGGAACCCTTTTTCTTAAAACCATACTTTCTCCTTTTTTTTTTTCAACTGGCAACCTATTATGGCTCAATGTCCAAAGGTACCTTTTTTACCTAAAAAAAAAAAAACAAAGTCCGTTTTCCTTTAAGAATTGAAAACTTTGTACTTGACTGTCATTGCTGCCTCTCTTCCTTGCTCTTCCTACACACTCGTTAACAGTCCCTTAAATGAGCGCCTTACTGGCAGGGGTTTCTCTCTCTAGTCCTCTGGTGGAGCCCCGGCACCCAGACCAGTGTCTGACACGTCGTAGGTGTTCAGAAATATTTACTGAATGCTGAATGAATCAGGTCTTCATAGGTCTGTGTAGCCCTGGGTTAGGCTCTCATGCCATCATGTTGAGCAAAATTAGCTTATAGTTAGATGCGCCTTTAAAATTCCTTAAACTGCCCATGCAATGCAGTATATAGACCTATTATCTGTAAACCCCACGTAGATTCTTCCCCAGCTTTGGAACAGATCACTTGCTCTTTCTCCAGTCGAGCCCCAGATGAGGTATCTGGCTTGTGTCAGGGCCTGCACATAAGTGTACACATTTGGAAGCCCCAGAAAGCGGTTTGGTTTGGGGATGCAGCTGGAGATCTCCCATGTCAGGTTTACAGAGTGGAGGAGCCCGCATTATGCCCGTGGCTATTTCTCTTCCTCCATCCCCTTCCTGCTTCTTTCTTTACCACGCTCCTAAGCTGGAACTGGTGGACATGAAATATTTCCACAATGCTGCTCCACAGCAGTGACAATGGACTTTTAAAAAGCAACGTAGACTGACAAGGATGAACAAAGACTCCTGGACCCCTAACCTCAGTTGGGAAGTCTTAGGTGGAATTTCCTTTTATGCAGAGCAATGTTGGGCTTCTTGTTGTAAAGAATAAAAGATGCACTGAGCACAAAGCAGGGACTTTTTAAATTACATACGCAGTATCTCCTTGACTGCATTGCAAAATGCCTCTACTCACACAAGTCCAATAAGCACAATCTTAAAAAAAAAAAAAATCAGTCGGTGATGAACAGGAAGATTCTTCTCTAAAAATAACAGACTACTCTGATTTTTTGTAGGACTCAAGAAGAAAATGAAAGGTTTGACTGAAGCGGGTCCTTGGTTAGTGAAGCTGCACTTGGCAGATAACGGCATAGACGGAAAAGGGGGAAACAACTTGTTGGAATTCACTCAAATTTTAACACGGTGAGTGGCAAATTAAGAGGTTATATTTGTTCACCTTCTAAAACGAAGGGTTTGAATGAAACCATGGAAACAATGATTTAATCACAGCTTTTTAGCGGTTTCCTGTGAGGTTTTTCAACCCTGAGAGGGAAGCAGGGCTCCATCTTGGTCTTGGTACCTGGCATAGCAAACAGTTGTGTGTGAACCCATAGAGGGTCTCAAAGACCACACTAGAAGCCCCATTTTAAGAAGTCAGCAACTGAGAAAAAATAAAAAGTATGACCTCCAGGTTGTTCTTCTCTTAAGTCAGGATGTGGTGGGAAAATATAAGCGAGGTGACCTGAGGAAGAAAGGCAGTCTTCTTGGGAGCAAACCCTCTTTCTGTGTTTTGATTACAAAGTTGTCCCAGCCTCCTCAGGCAGAAAGATATAGCTGTTCTTGAAAGCTTCTGGAAGAATATTTCCTTGCCGTGTTTATCCTGACAATCTCAGGCATCTCTCTGCCAGCTCTACTGAATCTACATCCCCATGGGCCAAGCCGCAAGCCAGTGTTTGCAGCTACTACAGGAAAAACCTTCTGGGTGGACATGGCTTCCAGGCTATACCGGCTCAGGCAGCTGGTAGTGACAATACCATGTGATAATCAAGTATAGCAGAATATAGCCAGGGCCTGTACCTGGAGGGTGAATGGCTACTTATTATTCTAGAAGAAAAAGATTCCTTCTCTAATGTATTTTACCCCCTTATTTAGGAAGGATGGGAAGATTTCCAACTTGGATAGTTTTGCTGCTTTTTCTATAATAATTTTAATAAACTTCATTATATTACCTTTTTAATATATTGCTGATATATTATCTTTTTAGTATACTGCTAAATGTTGTTAAGGATTTTCATGTCTATGTTCATGAGGTATATTAGTCTATGCTTTTTTTTTCTTTTCTTTTTTTTTTTTTTGAGACAGAGCCTCAAGCTGTCCCCCTGGGTAGAGTGCTGTAGCATCACAGCTCACAGCAGCCTCCAACTCCTGGGCTCAAGCAAGTCTCCTGCTTCAGCCTCCCGAGTAGCGGGACCACAGGCACCCACTACAACGCCCAGCAATTTTTTCTTTTTTGGTTGCATCCATCGTTGTTTGGGGGGCCGGGCTGAATTCAAACCCACCACCTTAGGTGTATGTGGCTGTCATCTTAGCCAGTTGAGCCACAGGCGCCGAGCCAGTCTATGCTTTTCTTGTAATGTCTTTGTCTGGTATTAGGATCCGGGTAATTCTGGCCTTACAGAGTGAGTTAGGAAGGGTTACCTCTTCTTCTATTTTATGAGATAACTTGTGTAGCATTGGTATTATTTCATCCTCAAATATTCAGTGGATTTATCAGTGATAACACCTGAACCTGGAGATTTCTTTATAGAAAGATTTATAGCTGTAAATTCCTTTTCTTTAATAGATATAGGGCTATTCTGGATATTTTATCTTGGGTAAAGCTTCAGTAGTTTCTGTCTTTCAAAGAATTTGTTTCCACTAAGTTGTCAAATTCAAAGACACAAATTTGTTTCTAATATTTCCTTATGATCCTTTTATGTAGGATGTATAGTGATGGTTCTATTTTCACACTTGGTATTGATAATTTGTGTGGGGTTTTTTTCTGATCAGTCTGGTTAGAAACTTATCAATTTCATTGATCTTCTCAAAGAACCAGCTCCTGGTTTTCTCTACCATTTCTCTATTTTCTTTCTTTTTTTTTTTTTCATTTCTCTAATTTCAATTTCATTGACTTCTTATTTTTATTATTTCCTTTATTCTGCTTATTTGGGGTTTAATATGATATTCCTTTTCTAGAGTATTAAGTTGTAAGCTTAAGATTTTAAATCTTTTTACTCTTCTGATATAAATGTTTATATTAGCCTTAAGCCATTCCATCTAAACCTTCACATATGTGATGCTCACTGTCTCTGCACTCCTCTGCAGCCCTGACAGGCCAGTAGAAGTACTGGCTGCCCAGGAAGTAGAAGTACTGGCTTTGCAGACCCAGCCCACCCTGTCAGACCTGGGTTGACCAGCTATAGAGAGAGCTAGAGGATGATCAAATAGACTCCAGGAGTATTACAGGGAGTAGATTTATGGCTCATCACCTTTCATCATTTGGGCCCTTGGGTATCTAGGAAGGAGGAACCCAGGGGTATCTAAGAAGGGGAGTCAGGGGAATTTTCTGGGAGGCTGTTGGTATAGTCAGCTCATGGGATCTGCTTAATTGAATGTACTGGAATGGCTTATGCACATGCATTTATGTTGGGGTAAGATTTGGAGATGGAGAATATGAGTCACCATCCCCACTTGCTTATCTGCTGACTCTAATCACCCTTGTGATACTGACCACGTTTATTCTGCCTGCAAGCAATAAACCAGTCACTGTGACAACACGTTTTTGCAAAAGAGAAAAGATATACAGGGCAGCCCAGCAAGGGGAAGGGAGAACAGGCCTCAAATCTACCTCCCCAAAGATAAGGTTTGGGGATATTTACAGGTTAGAGAAATGGGGTCATCTAAGGTATGGAGAAAGGTGATTGGCAGTGGGTAAATATAAAGTAATTACACTGGGGAATAAAATATATATATAAAGTAATTAGGGATCTGCACAAACATAGTCAGGGCTCGTGGCTCTTCATAGAACGTAAGTTGATGAAATAGTGGTATTAGCATGATCTAAGGGTGGGGATTTGGCCCTCTGACATCCGAAGGTCTCTTCTCAAGCACTGGCACAGGCCTCATTGGACTGGTGGTCTCAACCAATTTGAACTGGGCAGGAGCTGCCTCCCCAGTTCCTGAAAAACAACTCAAATGAGCATTACCATTGGTGGTAATATAGAAATGTTACCTTTAAGGAAGCCAGTGAAAGTTAAGAGTGTTTAACAGCATGGCTTTAAACTACGTGGGAAAAAAAAACAACAAAAAGCCAGTGACTAAAAGCAAGGAGGGCAGGTGAAGTTTGGCAGACCTAATTAGATAAGCCCCTTGGTTTCACTTGGTACTGCCCCTGGGGTGCCGGAACCCGAAGCAAGAGCCAAGCACTCAGTATTGGTTAAAATTATGCTCTTTATTTACCGAAATTCAGAATCACTGGAAGACAGGGAGATTATTATTCTCAAAACCCCCTTTCCTTGAGACAGTGTCACAGAGTTGTTATACTCTCCCCAAAAGTTACTGTTATCTTCAGCGTTCCATCCCCCAGCCCTCTGATGTCCGGCTGAAGGACTTCGTGTCTGTTGCTTTCCCAGGCTGTACGTCTGGTGATATCGTTTCTGCAGCTCAGGGTCATCCTGGCCTTCTCCAGGGAGGCAGACATAACTCGTCTGATAACTAGTTAGATCACGAAGCAACTTTTACAGAGGGGCTGGAAGTGAGGCTGTTTTTCCTCTTGAGTCTACCTCTCCTTTCAGATTAACTAGTCGGGGGACAAGGGATGCCAGGCCTTTCGTTTATGACAAGACCTTCCCCAGCTTTACTGCTTAAGTCTATCCCTACAGTGTCAGTGCCTTCTTTGAGCTTAAAGCAGGAGCCAAACTGCCTGGCTGGTTGCCCTGGTCACGAACCAGGCCTCCCTCTGATCAGGATTTGGCTACCAGTGGCCTATGGGCTGGCAGAACAGTACCCTTTGTCAGATTGTGCTTTGAGCTCAGAACACATTAATCATGATAGCAGAACGGCCTACATAACTTGTGGGGATCCAGTGCAAAATGAAAACTCATGAGCCCTTACCCGAATATTGTGATGAATTTCAGGCTGACCGCAGCAGTGCACTAAACCAAGGGAGAGGACCTTCAGAGTGTGGGGCTCTGGGTGACAGGGCACATGAGCATCCCATCAACGTGTACCAGTGCTGGGGATTCATTTCCCCTGTTTTTTGTTTTTCTGATGTGAAATATTTCAATCTACTTTTTTTCTTTTTCTTTTTTTCATTTACTTTTATTTTTATTTTTATTTTTTTGGCCAGGGCTGGGTTTGAAGCCACCACCTCCGGCATATGGGGCGGGTGCCCTACCCTTTTGAGCCACAGGCACTGCCCCTTTTTTTTCTTTTCTAAAGTGTAAGAATTGCAAACTGCTAGAGATTAATGCATGTATATTTGAACCAGGCTTCCTGGTTATTTGCAAGCAGATTGCCTGGCATCATACCCTTGTTCCATGATTTATGAGCCGTTTAATCCCAAGAAAGTTAAATAGTTTCTCTTGGCTGGATGGGGTGGCTCATGCCTATGATCTTAATACTCTGGAAGGCTGAAGCAGGTAGATTGCTTGAGCTCAGGAATTGGACCAGCCTGAGCAAGAGTGAGACTGTCTCTACTAAAACAGGCACCTGTAGTCCCACCTACTCAGGAGGCTGAGGCTGCTGTGAGCCAGGCTGATGCCATGGCACTCTAGCCTGGGCAACAGAGTGAGACTCTGTCTCAAATAAATAAATAACAAATAGCTTCTCTTTGCCTCAGTTTCCTCCCTTGTGAAAGTAGAGATGATAATAGTGTCTAACTCAAGCAATTGTTATAGGAGTAAATGAGATAAGTACATGGTGTACTATGTAAGGTGCTGAGTACAGTACCCAGGACACCAGCTAATGCCTTTGTACAAATTAGAAACAGATATATTAAAAAGATACCACCTCTGGCCAATGAGTCAGAGAGATTTCCCTTTTGAGGTCTGGGCTGCAGGGTCCAAAGCTGAGCTGCATTTCAGCCCTGCTCACCCCATTGGAAGGTACCTTTGTACAGGGCACAAGTGCTTTCTCCTGAGGGTGGCCCTGGTCACAGGTGGTGCCTAGTGAAGGTTCCATTAAACCTTACCTCCTGAGAGGCTGCACGATGTAATGGTTAGGTCTGTGGCCTCTGGATTTGACCTAAATGCAGAATTGTTGAATCATGAAGTTTGTTTTCCATACTCCCTAACCTCCTGGGTATGACACAGTCCAGAAGTTCAGGAAGCCAAAACTAGTCAAGTCCTAACTAGACAGACTGTTTCCTTGGGAGCAAGAACTTCAAGAGGGAGCGTCTGGCAGGATCATCCAGCTCCAGCCTTGAATTCTGGCTGCTGAATCAGTGGAAAATATACACAGCAAACAAGAGAATGGTGTCATATTCAGTGTTGACCCAAAGTGAAATTTCATACCCAGCACATGGTAAGGACCCAAAATTGTTTTGTTGCTTGATTGACTGATTGAGACAAGGTCTCACGGTATCTCCCAGGCTGGAGTGCAGTAGCTGGATCATAGCTCATTTGTAACCTCAGACTCCTAGGCTCAAGCAATCCTCCTAAGTAGCTGGGACAGCAAGTGTGCACCACCATGCCCAGCTAGTTTCTTAAATTTTTTGTAGAGATGAGGTCTTGCTATTTTGTTCAGACTGGTCTCTAACTCCTGGCCTTCAACTTCAGCCTGTCAAAGTGCTGGGATTATAAACATGAGCAAACAGACTCAAAATTGTTTGTTAACAGTAGCCTTTTATTTTGAATACCTATTATGCCATGAATTCAATGGGAAAAGGTTCCAGCAGCTCGGGAGGCTCCTTCCCATTGAATGACAAAGCTCGCTGTGCCTATTATGCCATGAACTCATGGGGAGTAGGTTCTAGCACCTTATGTTCCTGTTCCATTGGTTCTCTTGGTTCCCCTGTGTGCTGTGCTGTATGCCCATTATGCCACAGATTCATGGGGAATAGGTTCCAACACTTTATGCTCCTGGCTCAACTGATTCTCTTGGCTCTCCTATGTGCTATGCTGTATGCCTATTATGCCATGAATTCCTGGGGAATGTGTTCTCACAAAGTGGGCTTCTCTGGGTGGAGCAGGCTGGTGCTTCGATTGAATCCAGGTACCTTTCTCTTTGGCTTCCTTCTTTTTCTGATCATTTTCCTTCATGCATTTCAGGAAACTATCTCAGCTCTTAGAGGGCTTAATATGCTCAATACAGACATTAATCCTCTTGGCAAGAATCTTGCCCTTGTTTACAACAATGCCAACAGCATGCTGGGTAACACTGTGGACTCTTCCGGTTTTGCCATGGTCACATCTGTGTGGCATGCCTTTTTGAACAGTGCCCATTCCCTTGATGTCTGTGGCCAAAGGAACAACTCCGTGTTTCCTAAAAGGCCTAGAGAACATGTATCGGGTGCCTCTCATCTTTCCCTTTGTATTTGTCATTTTGGTGAATTACTGGAAGATGGAGTCTCCCCAAATTGTTTTATTGATAATCATATGATAATTTCTTTCAGAGCAGATTGTGTTAAATTCTCTTACTCCCTGCAGCGCTAAGCTCATAATATGCATTGAATAAGTATGCACTCAATATTGTATTTGCAAGATGCTTCCACCTAAAAAAATTGCTTCATTCCGATTTCACCATAACCTTGTGAAATAGGCAGAACAGCCTTTTCCAGACAAGTTTTATAGATGAGAGTGGCCAGACTGGAGAGGGCACATGACCTGCCCATGACCACATGATTTGATGAGGAATCGAAGCTGACTAGAAGCTGAGGCCTTCACCCACATTCCACATCCATTCATTACACCCGAGATTCCCAAAGACCAGTCAGAAGCCCATTGCCAGGCCTTCTTTTTCAAAGGATTTCCAGTAATCCTCAAAGAAAATAGAAAAATTAAGACCATGCAGTTGATTTTTCATAAGGCTAAACTTACTTGATTTGAAGAGCTATCCTTTATTTTGAGACTGTGCCCTTCCCAATTTTATGTAAAAATATTTGTTCTTTTATGGTGTTGCTAGGCGAGAGTTGTTTATTTGACATACTAGTCACCAACCCTTTTCTCATTCCTCCAAATTTTTGAACATTTTCCTGGTATGTAATCTAAGCAACCCACAATATCATACCATATATTTTGAATAAGTAAACGAATGGTGGTTTTAAGGCAACTAAAAATCCTTATTCTACCAATTTACCTAGAAGTACCATGCAAACTATAGAGATTAAATTGGGAGAAACAGGCTTCAGGACGTTTCCAGTCTCAAACTGGGTCAGTGCATCATCCTGGGGTTGGGGCAGGAGGGTGTTGGAGAGAATCTAAAAAGAAAGATCATTCTCCAAAATAACTGGACTGGATTTCTTTGCTTGGCACAATACTTTTTTTTTTTCTTTGTCATTTTCTTTGAGCAGCCTGATCAGACACTCTGCCCACTTAAAGGAAGTTGACCTTGGAAACAATGTCCTGGGAGAAACGGCTGCTGCCGACATACTTGAAGCTCTGAGAGCCAGAAAGACAGGTAGAGTGCTTTCACTTTCTGTGTTTCTCTGCCAGCGCCCACTCACTCCCAAACACTGCACTACTGACAGCTTGCCCCACTTTTTTCATTTCAAAAACTGGCCTGCAACACAGCTACAGCCCGTTCCTCATTGCTTCAACTGGCCCAGTGGTTTGCAGAGTTCAAGAACTTTCATGATGTCATAAGCAGCCTTTGATCTAAGTAAGATGTCTCTGCCAACACCCGCTCATTCCCAAACACTGTGCTGCTCACAACTTGCTCCACATTTTTCATTTCAATAAGTGACCAGAAACACAGCTACAGCCCATCCCCTATTGCTTCAACTGGCCCAGTGAGCTAAGTATTGAACATTTTCAAAGAAAATTTTTCTCTATTGCTTTTTTCCCTGTGTCTCTCTTCTCTCATCCTTGCCTATTCCCCAAGAAACTCTTCTCCCAAATTCTGTTCTTCTCCCAGCTCAACCTGCAAAGATTTCAGTTGGAAAACTCAAGTACTAGCTCTCCTAAGGTTATGATGGGATTTCTTGATTCAGCAAAGAATGTGATGGCAGAGGGAGGACGTTCAGAGTCTTTTCTGATCCCGCAACCCTTTCAAAGGAGAGAATCATATTTGGAATAAGCTCATGCAGGTCCATCACCCCTGGTCTCCATCACCAACATGCATGACCAGAATGAATGATGGCTGCTCTCACAGTGGATGGACAGGAGGCAAAGAAATATCATTTTCAAGGCAGCTCAAATGAAGGACTTTGTAACAGATTTGCAAATGCAAATTTAACTTTGAGAAAAGTGGGGAGCACTCTTGGGATGTTGCAGGACACATCAGGAAGAGAGAATTAAATAGCACCGTCACCAGGTCTTTACATTTCCCTAGTGAAATGGTCTGAGATGTCACATAATTATTGCATTCTCTTTTAATGCTGGCAGGGTTTTGGAGAGAAGAACTATAATGATATTGCTATGTGTTGGACTGCTATTTTTTAACTTATACAATCACATTTTTTAACAATCTATCACGTGAGTCCAAGATTTTTTTTAAATTATCCCTTTATTTGGTAGAATTAGAACATCTGCTTCTTAGTCCATTAGAGTTGAATTTGAATTCGACAGAATGATCCTGTTAAGTTTAATTCAAATTTAATTTCAATTTAAGTTTAATCAACTGAAGGCAGGTTAATGCTTTCATTTTGCTTTTCCGGGCCCCACAGTCACTTTTTCATTATCCACTGTGACAGAAGGCGTTAGTGGACTGCAGGCAGCTTCCTGATGGCTGCTGGAGTGAATGCTAGTGAGGTTTGATCTCAGAGGACTCGGTGGAAAATGATTATCACAGACTATGCACTTGGAGCTGGAAAACATCATGCTTGCTTAGTAAATGCTTTAATTTGCATAAATGAGAAGATAATTGTGAAATACCCACCTGGAAATACAAATACTCGTTTAAAAAGCATTAAAAAGTAATTTGTAGTTCAACGACTGATTTTTCCCATTTAAAGTGTATAAATCATGAGTCGCCTTAATGCATCCAGAGCACTTCAATCAGATTTTTCATTTGAACACCAAGGAAGACTCATCAAAATCGGGTTCACTGGTTGGATTCTACAGGGAGAACTCTCTTGTCACTAAGCCCTAATGGCATCATTTTAAACATTAAAAGCAACGAGTAAATCAGTGATTATATAGCTAATGATCTTCTATTGATTGTTTCTGTTTCTTATCACTTGCAAGTTAACAAGCTAATTTCTAATTCTAATTGTAATTTGTTCATGAAATCCAAATTCACAGCCTAAGGTTACTTATTTGCCTACCAAGAAGTCCTTAATGATCTACCATTAATGACGAAATGTAAGCAATGAAACCTTGCTCAGAAACATCGGCAGCCTCGTCCTCCCCACCCCAGTAGAGTACGATGGCATCATAGCTCACAGCAACCTCAAACTCTTGGGCTCAAACGATTCTCTTGCCTCAGCCTCCTGAGTAGCTGGGACTACAGATGCCTGTCACAATACCCGGCTATTTTTTAGGGATGGGGGGTCTTGCTCTTGCTCAGGCTGGTCTCCAACTCATGAGCTCAAGCAGTTCACCTGCTTCCGCCTCCCAGAGTGTTGAGATTATAGCAATGAGCCACCGAGAACAAAAAGACAAGCTGGTATCCACATCTTACAGGGTTGACTTTTCACTAATAAGGAAATAGACTATTTCAGAACCATTTCATGTATTAATTTTTTATTTATTTCTTTCAGTATACACTTATTAAACATCTGTGATGTGTCAGGCTCTGTTCTAGACACTGGGGAGAGAAGCAATGAATTCCTGCCTCCATGGACCTTGCTTTCCAGTGGAGAGTGGCAGACACTAAACCAACAACAGCAAAAAGTAAAATGTGGGCCATTGTGTATCAGGTGGGGATCATACTTAGGGGAAAAATAAAGCAAGAAGAGGCACCAGGTGGGGTGAGGGAGAAAGCCACATGAATGTCTGGGAGAAGAACATTCTCTGAAGAAGGAACAGCAAATGCAAAGGCCTCAATGCAGGAGCCTACCTGGTGTGTTCATGGCTGGGATGGAGTGAGAGAGTATAGAATGGGTGAGTAATAAGACAAAAAAGTGAGACCCAAGTATGGAGGGCAGGAGGCCTTCAAAGACTTCAGATGAGAACTCTGTGAAGATGGAAAAGCATTTGAGAATTTTAAGCAGAGGAATCACCTGATCTGACCCCCATTTTAACAGAAGAACTCCAGCTCTATATTGAAAATAGACTGCAGAGGGCCAAGGGCAGAACAAGGAGACTAGTTTGGGAATTTTTCCTGCAAAAGCTATGCAGGGCCTTTCAGAAGACCCAGATGGCAAGCATGAACATACACGAGTTTCCCATCAACCTTTGGATGCCTCGTGCTTCACTGTGAACAGAAGTCTGAAAATCTCCCAATGCTCGAGGCAAGCCTCTAACATCAGAGACCAAGCTTCAAAATGAGGGAATAAACATTTTCTCTAAAAATAGAGAAACAATGCAGAAAACTGAAAAACCAAAAGGCACTCTCACATTCTCAATGAAGAGAAAATAATGCATCCATTAAAAAGATAATAGGATGCTATGGAAAAGGAACAAGTAGAAAAGAAGAAAAAGTTCTTGGAAAGTAAAAATGGTGGCCCAAATGAAAATTTCTAAAAAGAAAAGATTCAAAGATGAAGTCAAGAAAGTCTTCAGAAACTGATAGGGAGATGCACAAAAGATAGGGAGGTGGAGAGCAGGTGAGGAAAGAGAAGAGATAGAGGGTCAGTCTGACAGCACCAGTATCTAAATAATGGTGTCAAGAAGAGAGAACAGAGAAGAGTGACACGAGGGAAGTATCAAAGGGATAAGTCAAGAACTTTCCCAGAAAGTTAGGGCTGTAAGTCTGCATAGTGAAAGAGCCTGCTGAGTGACCAGCACGGTGAATGATAACATGCTATCTCGTGATGGCATTTGAGAACACTGCCAAAAACAATGAATCCATAGGAGTGGGCATCACAGTGACATCCAACTTCCCAACTGGAAGCTGGGGCAATAGGATGCCACCGTGACAATTCTGCAAGAATTCTATGCATTCATGACCAACCTCTAAACAAGTATGAGGACAGAATAAAAATATTTTCAACATGCAAGGACCCAAAACATGTACCTCCTCTAAATCCATTTTTAGGAAGCTTCCAAGGAACTTGTTTAAACAAGATGAGGAAATAAACCACAAAGATGAAGAATTAAGAGATCAAAGACCACAAAAACTAAAACAGAACAATAGAAAAGAGAATTCTAGGCTCGGCACCTGTGGCTCAAGTGGCTAAGGTGCCAGCCACATACACCTAAGGTGGCGGGTTTGAATCCAGCCCGGCCTGCCAAACAACAATGATGGCTGCAACCAAAGAATAGCCGGGCATTGTGGCGGGTGCCTGTGGTCCCAGCTACTTGGGAGGCTGAGGCAGGAGACTCGCTTGAGTCCAGGAGTTGGAGGTTGCTGTGAGCTGTGATGCCACGGCACTCTACCCAGGTGGACAGCTTGAGGCTCTGTCTCAAAAAAAAAAGAAAGAAAGAAAGAAAGAAAAGAGAATTCTAGATTTGGTGGTCAGATCTAATCCAAACTGGAGCAGAAATATGGAAAGTATTTTGAAAGAAATACTGATAAGTGTATAAGAAATCAAAGAACATCGGGGCAAATATTTGGAGCAGGTCCACAGGAAACTATACAAGTGGGCTCGGCGCCCAGTGCACAGTGGTTATGGCGCCAGCCACATGCACCGAGGCTGGCAGGTTCCAGCCTGGCCCAGGCCAGCTAAACAACAATGACAACTGCAACAAGAAAATAGCCAGGCATTGTGGCAGGCGCCTGTAGTCCCAGCTACTTGGGAGGCTAAAGCAAGAGAATAGTTTGAGTCCAGGAGTCTGAGGCTGTGAGCTGTGAGCTGTGATGCTATGGCACTCTACTGAGGGTGACATAGTGAGACTCTATATCAAAAAAAAAGAAGAAAGAAAGAAAGAAAACTATGAAAATGAAAAAACAGGCAATTATTAACTCAGACAAAAGATAGTTATATAAGAAAAACAGGCACTGGGAACAGAATGTGATTGTGCCAGTGAATGCACCAAGTATTAATTTAACTAAAAACTATGACATATACAGTATTTACTGGGAGGCTTGTGGAGAGGAAGTGACCAAAGTTTACATGGAACTATGAAGTAATATAATAGCACTTTGAAGTCAGGTGGTAAATACCATAAAAAACAGTTGAATGGGAGGCCACTTTCCTATAGGAGAGGACTGGGATTTTGAGGGGAGGAGCAAAGGTCTGTTGCTTTTCATTATAAACTTTTTAGCCCTATTAATTTTTTAGCTAGATTTATGTATTACCTTGAAAATATTCTTTCTTTTCTTTTTTTTTGAGACAGAATCTCACTATGTCATCCTCAGTAGAGCGCTGTGGTATCACAGCTCACAGCAACCTCCAACTCCTGGGCTTAAGCAATTCTCTTGCCTCAGCCTCCCAAGTAGCTGGGACTATAGGTACCCTCCACAATGCCAGGCTATTTTTATTGTTGTTGTTGTTATTGTCATTGTCGTTTGGCAAGCCTAGGCTGGATTTGAACCCACCAGCTCTGGTATATATGTGGCTGGCGCCTTAGCCGCTTGAGCTATAGGTGCTGAGCCACCTTGAAAATATTCTTAAAGAGAAATTGAAAAGGGCATGGCTTTGTCACCATGCAACTTATTGTTCTATAATTCCATGTCAATATCTAATCGGAGCTCAGATCATTTAAGATTTGTAAGTAGAGGCTCGGCGCCTATAGCTCAACCGGCTAAGGTGCCAGCTATGTATACCTAAGGTGGCGGGTTCAAATCCCCAGCCCGGACCCACCAAACAACGATGGCTGCAACCAAAAAAATAGCCGGGCGTTGTGGCGGGTGCCTGTGGTCCCAGCTACTTGGGAGGCGGAGGCAGAAGACTCGCTTGAGCCCAGGAGTTGGAGGTTGCTGTGAGCTGTAATGCCACGGCACTCTCCCCAGGGGGACAGCCTGAGGCTCTGTCTCAATTAAAAAAAAAAAAAAAAAAAAAAGATTTGTAAGTAGAAAGGAAGGAAAAAGAATTACCCAAACCATGACATCCAGGGGGCATAACCGTCTTTTGTGGGTTTGGGTGCCATGCCCCTAAGGCCTCAGGCTGGCCCCCATACCACCCTGCTGGCCCCATTCAAATGGCCTCCAGACCCTGACACACCTCACAGCCTTGGCCATGAGCCCCACACTTTCCTGACCAACTTAATAGTCAAGACTTTGGACCTTGTTTTCATATTGAAGGCCTTACCTTTCCCTGGTTTGGACCTGTCCTCTTTTTTTCTAACTCCAAGCTTTGTTTTTCTCCTTGTCCATGATTCATACCTGTTTTCCTATTATATTCTGAATCACCCAGAGATGGTGTCTGCCACCATCTAACACAGCGGTTCTCAACCTGTGGGTCATGACCCAGAGGAACTGAATTAAAGGGTTGTGGCATTAGGAAGGTTGAAAACCACTGATCTAACAGAACCAGCTGCAGTCAGAGAGAGGGAGACTTGGTCACACAGATACTCCACCTGGTCACCAATGGCCCAGGTTCCTTCTCTCTTCCTCCACCATCAATCTCAGCAAGTGGTTGCAAGGTGACTACTTCACTGGTAACCTCCCATCTCAATTCCAGAACAGAAGGAAGGAAGAGACAAGGAGGAAGTGCTAACATCTGTGTGAGGCGACCTCAGAAATCTCTCCCACACGTCTACTATGTCTCATTGGTCAAAATCCTATCAATGCCATCTCATTGGTCAAAATCCTATCAATGTCCACCCCCGTGCCAAGAGAGACTGGTAAAGTAGAGTTCTTTCTAAGGTGGGCACATTGCTACCCTAAGAAAAGAAAAGTTCTGTTAAGAGAGAAAAAAGGAGAAGGAGAGCAGGCAGGGAACTAGAAATATTTGTTTTGAGCTGCTTTGGGTTGCTACGGGTGGGCCAGTTGGTACTTTGTACCCTAGACCTAATCAAAGACCCCTGAAGCCAATGGCCTCTCCTCAGTGCCCAGTGAGACAGTAGAGTCTTTGTTTGGCCCCTAGTGACTGCCACTGGACCCACCCCTGCATACCCTGCTGCTCTACAAGGAAACATGGAAGACACACTTGGGCCAAAAGAAGACCCTGGAAATAAAAAGGGCTACTGCACCTCACAACCTAGGCACATGCCTGAGGGATTATTACCCTGGAAATGACTATGGACCAACACCCCCTGGAGTGTCTATTATTACCCTGGAAATGACTATGGACCAACACCTCCCAGGCAGCCTCCTGTACTCAAACATGCACCTTGACTTTATGCAATGAACCTTAGGTTTGAATAGGCCCTAGCACACAAGTACACCCTGCTCACCAGAGGAGAACAGCCAATGGGGAGACTGATTCTCTCCCAAGTATATTTGTACCACTGGTCCTTAGAAGATCTGGTTTCTGGTCCTTTCCAAGTCCTGACGTTATAAACCACACTGTCTTATACCTCCAGGTTCCTGGTTCATATTTAACCACCTTTCCCTCCACCACACGCCGCTGTGCCCAGCATGACTTGTCCCAGACCTGTATAACCATTGTCATATTTCAAACTCAATTTACCCTCTGGAGCTGAAATTCAGTACTATTTCTAAAGTTCTTATTTTTCCTATCAACCATATTTTTTCTTCTTTTTTTTTGAACAGCTCTCACTCTATTGCCTGCCTAAACTAGCATATCACAACCTCAGCCTAGCCTAGGCCTCCCAGCGTGCTAGGATTACAGACATGAGCCAGCACACCCAGCCCATGTTTCTTTTTTATGAGACAGGATCTCGGTCACCCTGGGCTAGAGTATGGTGGTGTCATCATAGCTCAAACAAACTCCTGGGCTCAAGTGATCTTCCAGCCTCAGCCTCCTAAGTAGCTGGCACTACAGGCATACTGCATCAAGCTAATTTTTCTATTTTTTTCTGTAGATATGGGGGTCTTGCTGTGTTGCTCAGGTTGGTCTCAAACTCCTAGTTTCAAGTAATTCTTCATCTTCAGCCTTTGAAAGGCTAGGATTATAGGCCTGAGCCACCACAGCTAACCTCAATCATATTTCTTATTTTCCCTTCTGCTTTTGGCCCCTCCATGAGGTATTCTGGCCTCCAGAAACTATAGCTGAAGGCACTTGGGGCCTTGCAAGCAGGGCCTGTCCAGCTGGGTAGATGAGAAGTCAGAAGAGGAGAAGACAGAGTACCATGGGAAATGTGTGGAAGGAGGAGGTTGGCACAGCCTTTCTGAGTAGAAAAGGGTCTGTGTTTTACAGGAAAATCAGTGAGAACTCTGGGTTTCAAATGATACAACCCAACTCAAGCGGATTTAAGTACAAAATAAATGTATTGACTCTATAAACTCAAAATCCGGGGAGGGGCTCTACCTAAAAGTGCAGCTGGAATCAGGGATTCAGATAATGCCACCTGCCTTCATCTCCTGAAGTTCTGCTTTGGTTTCGACTTACTCTCAGGCACGTTCTTCCCACACAGTGGCAAGCTGGGCAGCAGTAGCCGAAGTTTACATTCTGCCTGTTTACATTCTGCTCTCAAGAAAGAGCTCTTCTCTTGGCCTTCACTGGTGTGTCATATGCACACCTGGCCACCAGTCATTGTGCCAGGGAGATAATTACTGCACACTCACTGGACAGCCCTGGGTTATGTGCCCACCTAGAACCCCAAGGGGAACCCGGGGTGCTATTGCAGGAAGAAGCAAGTGGGAGCTGGGAGGGCAGAAACGAGATGTCTGCTGAAGATGGAGAGCCAGTAATGACATTAGAACTGGTGAACGATAAGATCACGTCAAAGATTTCCTCAAAGGTGACCAAGCTGGAGCAGGGTCCATCTGAGGTTAGGGAAGTCTGGGGTTAGGAAGGCCGGCTGGGGGCTGCTCTATTATTCAGGTAAAAGATATGACAGTGGGAATGGGAAGGAAATAGCAAGTGTGAGGAATTATTTCAGAGGTAAAGTAATTGTTATGGTCACTCACATCAGGAAGCTAGAGGGAAGGATATGGAGTGAGAGGAAAGTTGCCCAGCTCGTGAGGATGTGTCACACACGTCCCTCAGGAGCTGAGACCCCGTCCACCCAGTGCAGTTATGAAGTGTCCTACCCGTTTATGACTGCGTTCTTGCTCCGTTCAGGTAAACTGCCAGTCTTAAAAATGACGGTCACGCCCCAGATCTCTTCAGACACCTTCAGATCGATTTGGGAAAATAGCAAGAAATCTAGTATTACCCGTAAAAACAAGAAAAAGGTATGTTCTTGCATGCCCGTGTCGGTGTTGTAGCCAACAGGGGGACCTGTATGGAGTCTGGGCACTCAGGCTGGGGTAGATGTCGTGGCCAGCAGCGGCAGGTTGGTGAGAATTTGGGTTCTAGGTCGCATTCCCCTAAACCATCATTCCATTCTGATGGGTAATGATGGCACCACGAGACAGGCCGTGAGAGCACAGTACGGTCATTGCTGCAGTCCCCGCCTCCCTCTCCATCTCTCGCGCCCACCCAAATCCTAGCTGCTCCTAGCCTACTGGGGGTCTGAAAAAGGGAATTCCTGAACTCTTCTGAAGCCTCTGCTACTGCTTAGGAGGTGATGCTTTGCATATGTTTATACTATATTGTATGAAGTAGAACTTCCTTTCTTTTTTTTTTTCTTTTTTCCAATTTATGATTTCCTGTTCATTATTTCACAGGTTAAAAACTGAATATGGGTGTCAGCTGTGCCAGGCAGCATGCCTATAAATACACTGCTTGCTCTGGGATGGTATTTTTCACTCCAACCAAGCCCCTCTCAAGTTCTCATATTTGGTAAGACTGTTTCACAGAAGTTCAGAGTAGTGGTAATCCTATCACACTTGTTGTTTTCTAAAATGCAGGTTTCATAAGTAGGTCTCAGTAAAAAGAGGTATGATTCTTCTCCGGGGCTTCTTCTCTCCTGCCTGTGCAACTGATACTCTGGAGGAAGTCATACTCTTTATATGAGAAAGAAATAAAGAATCTCCTTTCCTAAATATACCTATAGTTGGGTATTATAATAATAATGTTTGGAAATCATGACTTCCTAAAAGATAACAAGATAACATTTCTAAAAATGAGGATCTTCCCCCAATGAGGAAACTTCTAATCATGCTGCCCCACTCTGAAGACTCCAGACAAGAGAAGTGCAAGACTCCCCAGGGAAGCACAAGAGGTGAAGTTGATCAATATATGGATGACTAGTTGGATGGGTTGAGTTTTATATGCCTTGACAGTATGGTACAAGGGCGAAGCACATGACCCGGGCAATTAGAGGAACCAGAATTCTCTGGGGAGCACCTGCTGCTGTCCAAGCAAGTGACCCTGGGCACATCAGTTCACCTCATGTGCCTCAGTTTCCCCTTATGGATAGCACCTATTTCATGTGGAGAGCACTGAATGAGACAAAGCACGTCAAGATTCTAGGACATTGCCTTGTTCATAGTATGTAGTCAAAAATAAACATGAGTGGCTGCTGTCATGACTGTTATTATGGGGGATGTTAGAATTGAGCAGGTGTGCTTATTTCACCTTTGACAGCTACAACAAAAGAAAGAAGAGTCCAGTCCTCTTCATTTTGAAGCAGAAACAAAAATTTCCATTCCTTCTATGTATCAATGTAACAAGTGCTGGCAAATTCATTGAACCAAACTATCTGTGTATGTGTAAATTATCGCCACTCTCAGGGATATTAGGATCTAGCTAAAACCCTCACACATTAAAAGTGAACAAAAAGAGAAGAGTCAGCGTTCTGTTAAGTCATTCGGCAGGGTAAGAAAGGCTACAGAGTTGTGAGATCAATTTAACAAATTTAACCGGAACTTATATATCCAATGTCTCTTCCATTTTTTTTCATGAGAAATTGCTCCTGCTTTTAAAAAAAGAAAAAAAAAGTTTTGAAATTTGCTCTCACGTCCACTGGGTGGGAGGATAAAAATCAATGGGATTTGGCAATGTCCAGTAAGATGCAAAGTCAATAGACTCCTTGTTCTTTCACCTGTTGAGTTTGAAGCAACAATGAGCCATTCAAGCAGACATGACTGATACCTGCTAGAAAAACCCCCATCAGAATTCAGAAGGAGAGTTACTAAAGCACTCACCCAGTACTATATGCATCTGACCTGCGATTCAAGATGATCCAATGTGGAGTAATTTTAGACAGGTTGATCAAAATAGATCCTGAAAACTTTTTCTTAGGAAAGTCATGAGTTTTCTAAAGAAGGCATAATGATATGTAGGCATGGCTTTTCATATATTTTTCATATATTCTAAAATGTTCTCTTTTGTTTTACATCTGAAATTGATCTGCATCATACAATTGATAATTGGTCTTATATTGAATGCAATATGATAGCTTGGGAGTTTTAAGGGATTCTCCAGAGAGAGGCAAAGGAACTAGAGGGTTCTATCTCACCTATGGGCACGGACACAATTATTTCCAAGAAAGATGAGCCATGGCTCCACTGACAAGTGTGATGGAGAGTGGACTTGCTCAGAAGGGCATTCCTGGGAGGAGGAAGCGTATACATTTTGAGCTGGCTTTGATCTCCAGCTTCTAGCAACATTTTTCTTGCTTTGTCTTTATAGTTCCAAACCTTGGTCCCTTTGGAGAAACCAAGACGAGTTGCAACCAACCATATGAACCAAGCAAGTTCAAGTTTCACCAGGTTTAGGGAGTTTCTTTCCCCACTAATACAGTAAAGGAGTTCAGAATATGTTTTAAGTTAAAGAGAACCAAACAAAAAAAGAGAGAGAGAGAGAACCAAACAGATGCGAGAAGAGGCCTTTTGTTTTGTTTTTCTGAACTCTTTTACCTGCCTAAGGCAGTGACTCCCAAAAGAATTCAACTGCCAGAAATTCCCTCGAGGCATTTTGATACCAGGGAAGATTGACTCCTATCACCAAAAGCAAGAAGTCAGCACCAGGATAATAATCACCTAAAAGGACACTGTCCCCAAATGATCACATCTCCCATCTATCTCCTAAAGGCCTGCTTATTTTTTCTAGAAGTTATTTTCCATAAGTGTCCCTTCTCCTTCTCCTTAGCCTTACTCAGATAGTATGGGAGCATCAAATTCAAATTGCCTCTCGGTGTCAAATCTTTCTGGAACGTGGACTTTTTCTGTGAATTAAAATGTCTTTTCTCTTGCTACATCTGTTGGTTTAACTCAAATCCCCCAAATACTGAACCTATGAGGGTAGCAGAAAACTTTTTCCTCCCTGACAACAGGGAAAATTGCTTTAGTAAAGATAAATGGCTTAGAGGAAGGGGGAAATAAGGGGGGACCAAGCAAACAACGAAAATGTCCACTTGCACTGAGAAACAAGTTTATCCTAAAAGACTGAAATAGTTTGCTGAAGGACAGACCCCAGAATGAAAGTGACTACATCTTTCACAAACTGAGCATAAGGAATGGCGGCTATCCAGCTGAGGCAATGGGGGGGTCTCAAAATTCAGAGCTTGTGTTGGGGTTCATACACACACTGCCCCAGGTACTGGAGAAAGTAACTTAATGGACCGCGGGAGACCAGGAGCTGAGCAGGCATGAGGCAGACATTTGTTTTACTTCACTCTTCTCCAAGGTCCTCTATAGATCCTGCCCTATGGGTGCTTATGATTTGAGACAAGACCCACTTGGAAGGTGAACCAAAGGAAGCGGATCACAGGAACCCACTCCAGTTGGCCCAGACCGTGCCCATACACCTACAGCAACCTGAGCTTCCTGCCTCTGTCCTTGCTGCCTTCTCCCCAGCGCAGGCTTGCTTGTTGACTGAACTCTCACACATACATTCATTTCTGTTCTCTTTGTCATATGAAAAAGTCCTCCTGACCTGCAGCGTGTTGAACTTGTACTTCTTTTCTGCCTTCCCACCCCATCCTCCCTCCTGGCTTCTATTTACAAATTTCATTGCAGCAAAGACAGCTCTCTCTCCAGATTTCACACCTCAGCACAGGCAGGTACCATTCCTCAACTGAACCACCCTCTGCCTTTCAGCCTTTCATCTGAGTTTCCCTCCTTTTCTCTTTTAAACTTACCAGTTCTCACCACCTGGGTTCATTCCCCCCCGCCCCCTGGTTCCAGCCTCCTGTCTTTATTAGATATCAGTATTTACAGCCATTTCTAGTCAGATGTGCAGTCGTTCAATATGAACAGAACACGGGTTTTGTGTGGTTCCTCTGGTCTGTGTTTGGCTCATAAAGTTGGTGTGCTCAGATTCATGTCTGCACCACCATCAGTGCTCTGCTGTGGCCAGCAGCTCAGAGAGGTTTGCTCTCTTCCCTCTTTTCCTGGCCATGAGTTCACCTCTCTGCTCTCTTTCACAGCAACTATCTTCAAGGATATCCTCACAGCATTTCACATGCCACTCAAAAAACAGCTCGCTTGCATCTGGTCAAATGTGATCCTGTGCCTTCTCTAGTTGTGCATTTTTGTTTCCCCTGACAGATCCCTTGAATCTGGTTAGCGTCCACCCAGGCACAAAGGTTGAGATCAGGAGAGGAGGGGATGGTGAGAGGCTCTGAATCCTAAACCTGTAGGTGCTGTAGGTGTCCACCACTAGGTGGTGATGGGAATCAAACATTCCTCTGATTTTCCATGCTTCAGCTTCCTTCTCTTTTCAACAGAGATGCTTTGCTTGGGAAAAATATTGGCTGTGAGCCGGGACTATGATCAGAAGAACCCCAGTAAGAGCAGTGGCATCTCTGTTACTTCATTTCTTTGGAGTGCATTACTCCCACATATAAAAAAGAGGAGGTTAAAGTAGTTTTACGTGTAGTCCTCATGGGTCCTGGGATCTTTTTTGGAATGAAAGTGGCCAAACTATTTGCATAACAATGTTCAGGGCTAATTCTCTTTTCACTCTCATTCTCTCAGTACTCAGCTGGAGTTTTCCAGATACTACAGCATAAACTATGTCACTCCTCTAATGACTTTAAGGGGTTTATTAGTTATTTTTAAATGAATAGATTTTCCATATTTTGTTTAATTTTTTAAGAAGCAAACATCAATCCATCTATCCGTATCTTCATGTACAGTAGAACCTCTGTAAGTTGACCACCCAAGGCAAAAGCACATGTAGTGAGAAGAAGATGGAGTTGTTCAGGCTAGGACTGAGATGACACAACTGGTCTGGTCACTTTAGGTCCCATGTGACCTTCACCTCATGTCTCCCATTCTTGCTGTTGTGTAAATTCAGCTTTAAACTACAAGTGTATATCTTGAGTAGTTTAGGACAATTGATTTGGGAGATTAATTTTTGAATTGGAATGTTGTTTTGGGCCATGGGTAATGCTGATTATTATTTTGTTTATTATCAGTCATGGGTTATGCCAATTATTGTTCTTTAAGATAAAGATTAACATGCTTTTTACTTTGAACTTTTATATAAAACTGTGATTTTGGAAATGAAAGAACAGAACAGGTTAGAGAGACTACTCCTCACCGTTCTCCAGAATCGCTGGCCTTCTGACATTTAGTGGACCTATTCTCATCTCTGCATATTGGCTGACAGTGACAGGTGGCCAGACGCTCTTTGTCTGGTAACAAAGGGACTATAACAAACTGGTCAACATATTGAGGTGGTCAACACTAGGCCTACTATACCGGTATGTACAAGAGGTGCAAATCTGATCTATGAAAATGTGGTCAATGTAAGGAAGTGGTTAATGTAGGGAGGTGGTGGGCTAAGAAGGTTGTAAGGTATCTCCTACACAAACAAAAAGTCTTTAAGGTCCTAATGATTTTTATGTGTAAAGGAGTCCTGAAACCAAGTAGTTTGGGAAGCAGTGAACCAGACTTCTAGATCTTCTAGGTCATTCATTTACTCACAACAAATAATTAAGCCTCCTAAGACCAGTTATTTTTTAGATACAAAGAGGATGATGATGGCTCGGCGCCTATAGCTCAACCGGCTAAGGCGCCAGCCACGTACACCTAAAGTGGCGGGTTCGAATCCCCAGCCCGGACCCGCCAAAACAACAATGACAGCTGCAACCAAAAAATAGCCAGGCATTGTGGTGGGTGCCTGTAGTCCCAGCTACTTGGGAGGCTGAGGCAGGAGACTCGCTTGAGCCCAGGAGTTGGAGGTTGCTGTGAGCTGTGATGCCACGGCCCTCTACCCAGGGGGACAGCTTGAGGCTCTGTCTCAAAAAAAAAACAAACAAAGAGGATGATAAGAACACGGTCCCTGCTCTGATAGTTTTACATTTGGGGAGAGAAGAAACAATGAATTAACAAGACATTGTGAGTGTGGCAAGTTTAATACAGGCACAACACGATCCGTTCGCCTGTTCCGACATGAGCAACACTCTACACCGCAGCAGCCGCGTCTCAGCCGCCGGAAAACGTTACCCGGCTGCTCCAGTGTGGGGCCTGCCGGCTCTCAGTCCCCGCCCCCCAGCGCTGGCGTAAGGTGACGTCACTAGGCCGCGCCAGCCAATCGCGGGCGGTCCGGGTCTAGTAGCGGCGGTGGTCCGCGGACTGCGGGCGGCGCTGTGGCCCGTCGTGCGGCCCCACAGAGCCGCCATAGCCACCCCCCCCTCCCCCGACCCAACGTCTACCCCGCCGGCTTCGCGCCGCCGCCATGGCCGACGTGGAAGACGGCGAGGAACCCTGTGCCTTGGCCTCTCACTCCGGGGGCGCAGCCTCCAAGTCGGGGGGCGACAAAATGTTCTCTCTCAAAAAGTGGAACGCGGTGGCCATGTGGAGCTGGGACGTGGAGTGCGATACGTGCGCCATCTGCAGGGTCCAGGTGATGGGTAAGAGCAGCGTGCGCGGCCTGGGCCGAACTGCGGCCTTCGCGGTTGTCTCCGGGCGGTGCGGGACGGAGGGCGGGCGCCCGAAACCTCGGGTAACCTTCAGTCTAGGCAGTGGCGGGGATGGCCTTGCCAGGCGTGGGGCGGCGTAGGGCTGCTTAGGGCTGTGCTCGTGCTGCAGCTGGTCTGAGGGCCGTGGAGTCCTCCAACTGGCGCCCCGCATCCAGTGGTCTGTGTTCTGGAGATAAATACGGGCAGTTGCTCCTAGGAATTAGGGTAATTTCAGGTGGTAATGTGTGTGCCCAGGAAAACAAACTGGGTGATTTGATAGAAGCTGAGAAGAACCATTTCGGTTGGTGTGGCCAGCCCAGCCCCAAAGCATGCTGCAGAGGGGTTGAGGCAAAGACCGTCATTCAGCAGTGCACTTTAATGGTTTTGATCAAAACACCAAATTGATGTTTAGAAGTCATCTTGCACAGAAACGACACTCTCAGGTCTGTTTGAGAGGCGTTGGGAAGAGAAGTGTTAACCGCCAGTGCGTATTGTGAGTTCCGTATTATGCTACTGTGCGGCTGACTTTTAAATCTGGATTGATCTAAGATGGGTCAAATGGCATTACTTGGCTTGACGGGGATACAGTGTGGTTCAAGGAAATTTAAGTTTCATGGGAATTGAAGAATGTAAGCCCTGTACTCAGAAACGTAAAACCTGATCTCCATCTTACCCCCCTCTTCGTCCTAAGATGACATTTCCTGAAGATAGTGCCCTGAGTCATGTTTTTGTGGCAAACAGTCTTTTGTAAACATGTCTTCTTTCTATAATATTTTGAATTAAAACAAAGGACCAAGTGAAACATCTCAGAACAACTTAATCTCGTTATGTTTTATATGGTTCTAAATCTCAGGCTACTTGGAAAACAGGTGCTATTTAAATGCAAATTATGGTTTTTAATAGGGCATTTTAAATTACAGTGAGAGTATTTTAAATTGTGTTGTTCCTTGAAGGTAGTTGAAGAAAACTGAACTTTCTGTAGTTTGGAAGCTTCATGACTTGTGAAAAATGAAGGAATTGGAGAGCATAAAGAAAATTTCTTCTTAAGGAATGAGATTTTAACCTACCAAAATCAAGAGATTTCTCCATTTATGCTTTCTTCTGTCTTTTTTTTCATAAAGACGTGTTTCAAAGAGGATTTACAACAATGAGATTCAAATTTTTTTTCCATTTGAAAGATCTTAATTTTAGATATCTATTTCTTTTTCATGCTATATATTAGATTTTTAAAGTACCTTTTAGTAATGTATTTCCCTGCAGTACAACTCCCACTCCCACCCCTTAAGAATCCACTAGTTCTGTTTCCTTAATATTTGAGATTTATGTTATGCCCTTAATTGATTTATAATACTTTTTGCTGGAAGATTTTCCTGTCCATTCTGCTGTGAGTGACACTCCTCTTGGTTTCCACTCTCCTCTGTCTGAAAGGAGCACGTGGCACAGGAGCAAGTACTGGTGAAGAAGAAGGGAAGAGGTTTGCTTGTACAGCCAAGTCGCAGTAGCCAGCATGACTATATGTTAGCTAGGTAGCCTGCATGACTGGTTATTATCTTGGGCATTTCACATAACCTTTTGGAGCCTTGATTTCCTAACTTGTAAAGAGGCTAGTTAGGATCCCCTAATAGTCTTAAAATTCTGTGATTGCACAGAACTAGTGCCAGATCCAGGTAGCTTATCTTCATTGTTATAATCCTTAGGACATTTGGTTAGTTGTCTGCCTCCCCATTTGCTGGTGAGCTCCTTTGGGATCTAGCCCTGGTCATTTTGATGACCCTAGTACATAACTCTTAGTATTTGTGGCATTGAAGAAAGCCTCAGGAGGCCGTGGTTGTTTTTAATCCACACTGAAGAGCCCAGGGTGGCAGTGGTGTTATTTTAAAGGTAAGAGCTTGCAGAGAGGAGCAAACAAATGCCTGAGCATAATCCAGTGTAAAAAGAGAAGCAGGCTTCAACTCCACCGTGTTTCTATTTTTACAGAATTATTTTTCTTCTATTTATGTGTTTATGTTAAAAAATTATTTTTTTCTGTCTGTTAGAATTTTCTTTTACCTAACTCTGACTCTTCTTCCATCTAGTGAATGAGTCCATTTTTGATTCCTAAAATATTTCTCTGTTACCTCCTACATCAAGCTAACAGTACCACAGATTGAATTTTGAAAACATCCTGTATATCTATTCTTGGTTTTTACACCCCAATAATTTATTAATATACTTTGCCATTGTTGAGTAGATGCTTTGGGCTCAGACTTACCTGCAAAGTAGGGATTATCTTTAAAAAAAAAAAAAAAACTAGTACTACCTAGTATTTATCTATAAATTCTCAAAAAACATGTATCATCTTCAGTATGTAAATACCTAATGGTAGTTTTTTTGTTTGTTTGTTTTAAACAAATGAGAGAATTGATGTTAATAATTGGTTTGGGGCCATTGGACTAGTAAATGTGAAGTGGGATTTGACCCCAGAGCTGCCTGCTTCTGGAGCCCTTGCTTTCCCTTCTCCATCTCAGTTTTCACCAGTCTGGTTTGGATGACGATCAGTAATGACCTTTTGGAAGCTTACAAAATAGTTATTTTAAAGGAATTCACAAGCGTCTTAGGGAAGAAAGTAAGAAGTTACTTTTTATGAGTTGCTAAAGGAAAATGTCTTTGTTAATAAGTATGGGTAACTCAAGAAAACTTGTTTGTGAAAGAATCCAAGATTATTTTCAATTTAATTTTTGTATAGGTTATACAAACACATAGTTCAAAAATTTAAGAAGGTACATGGGTAGCACAAACTCTCCTCGTTCCAGCGCTCCTCCCAGTAAACTTTATTTTTGGTTTCTTAGTAGTATTCTAGGTTTTTTTATGTGTGTATAAACAAATGCCAGTATATGTGCATGACATATTTAAAAGAGTGTCTAGAAAATAAACTGGCAGGGGAGTATGGCATGTTTTTCTCTCGTGGTGCTATCAGGGCATCTTTTCATCAGAGCTTGTTAAATAGAGGATTTGTTAACCCTTGTGAGATTGCTTCTGGTCATGAGTAAATTAGTAGAATGCCTTATATTTTATTCCTTTTTAAATAGGTTCAGATGCGAAATTAATTGTACAAGTCTCTTATCTCCATCTCTAACCCTTTGGGCTTTTGACTTTGAAGTGTCTAAATTTTAAAAGTTGCATTCTGAGCATCAGAATGAGAATTGCTATTTGTTTACTTTTAGATGCCTGTCTTAGATGTCAAGCTGAAAACAAACAAGAGGATTGTGTTGGTATGTTGTAATTTTGTTCTCTTGCTTTTTCAACTGAAGGTTTTCTCTCAGTGGGGATGCTTGAATTTGCAGTTAAGATTGACTTTATCAATACACAAAAATAAACTGTAAACCAGTGATCCATTATTACTATAAAATGTGTTGCTTCTTGGAGTTCTCGAAGTTCTTTTTATGGCTGTACTCAAGAATTGGTTATATATTCCAGACATGGAATATAATAAACATTTTAGGAATCAAAAAGAATAAATTATCTTCTGTTAAAAAATATTATAAAATGAGAAAATTGTCAAAACATTTGAATTTGGTTATGTTACAGGTCAGTGTGGGTTCTAATAAAGCATTTCAGTTTTCAGTACTCTTACGATACGCCATTTAACTTTTTAATTAAGGCAGAAAAAATTCTCAAATTTTTTTTTGGAATGTGGTTTGTGTACTAAAATCAATTAAATTTTCTTTATAGTCTTAACACTAAAAAAGTTGTCTTAGGCTAAATATTTTAAGCAGTTCAAAGGTTTTTATGTTCTAGTTCTTGAGGTGATCACTTCTAGATTATTGTATAAAAGTTTTTGTAGATTTTTCTAAAATACAAGACTTATACTGTTTTTTGCATGGCTTATATACAGCTTCTTGATGATTTATACAGGTTTGATCCAATCCTGTTTCTTTCTCCTGAAACACTTAAAATGTTTCCCCATTTCCTCCTACCTTCTACAGCCAGTTGTTATGAGAAATATTTTTTCTTTTTTTTCCCCTATTTCTTTCATTTAACCTTGTCAAGCAAAGGACACATGAAGCCCAAGTTTGAGATTGTATTCCAGATTATAGGTGATTTCCCTTGGCTTAAACTATTTTTGTCATGCTGCTTGTTGAAAAAAAATACTAATTTGGATATCGTAAGGGGTGGGCCCTTTTGATCACCAAGGCAACTCTCTCTAGCCATCCACTTTGAAAATGTTATTGTATGTCGTGTTGCACTGCTTATTTATTACTTAACACAATTTCTCATTTCTGGAAAACAGCTCAATAGATGTATAACTAACTGATAATGTTTAGAAGCATATTACACATTTCAAATAGCCTACTATGAACTGAAAACATTTAAAACTCATTATATCTTGATAAATTAAAATCAAGAGGTCATTTTTCTTTCTTTCTTTCTTTCTTTTTTTTTTGCAGTTTTTGGCCGGGGCTGGGTTTGAACCCACCACCTCCGGCATATGGGGCCAGCTCCCTACTCCTTTGAGCCACAGGCGCCGCTCATTTTTCAATAAAATAAATCTCAAAAGATCTTTAAAGTCAGTGCATAACTGAGAAGATCTAGGATCTAAGGAAGATTGAATCCTTTAATCACCTAACTTCAAGACAGCATGTGGTGCTGTGTAGGAATTAGGGGTCATCATATCCCCTACACCTTCTAGAATAGAGATGGGAAGGCCCTTAAACTGAGACTTATCTCTTAAATGTAACTTACACATTCCACTTTCTTTCTTTTTTTTTTTTTTTTTGATTTTATTCATTTATTTATTTTTGCAGTTTTTGACCAGGGCTGGGTTTGAACCTGCCACCTCTGGCATATGGGGCCAGTGCCCTACTCCTTTGAGCCACAGGTGAAGCCCCCACATTCCACTTTCTATGTCTTTGTAGACAGAAAAAAATATTTTGCCCAGTTAACCATATTTTTTCAAGATTATGAGCCATGATTTTTTTTATTTAAAAAATTTTTTTTCAAGACAATGTCTCAACTCTGTTGCCCATCCAGTGGCACCGTCATAGCTCACTGCAGCCTCAAACTCCTGGGCTTAAGTGATCCTCTCACTTCATCCTCTGGAGCAGTTAGGACTACAGACTGATGCCACCAAACCTGGCTCCATAATTATTATTGTTAATATGAATTAAGCTGTAATTTTGAGTTTAGTAATTAAATTGAAATATATAATATCAACTCTTCTTTTTCTTTCAGTGGTCTGGGGAGAGTGTAACCATTCCTTCCACAATTGCTGCATGTCCCTGTGGGTGAAACAGAACAATCGCTGCCCTCTCTGCCAGCAGGACTGGGTAGTCCAAAGAATCGGCAAATGAGAATGGCAGAAGGCTTTCTTAGTGCAGTTGTTCAAAGCCCTGGTGGATCTTGTTATCAAGTGCCCTACAAGAGCTAGAACATTCCAGGGGATTAATTCTTCAAATAAGGAGCCAATGGAGCTATGGTCTTTTCAGACTCATTAAAGGCGTGGTTTAGAATTTTGTCGGTTTTATTTTCAGAAATTCTCCACAATTAAGAAGATAATTTATAGAAGATGGTCTTTCCTACCTCTGTGGTGTGTGCCACACACACTGCTTAGAAGTGCTATAAAAAAGGAGAGAACTCCAAATTGAACGACCTTTATAACTTTCCCATTGATGTACTAGTTGTGGAAGCAGTTCCTTTCAGAGGAGAACTTTTTGCATGCTTATTGATCAGCTAAAAAAAAAAAAGGACAGCATGTTATAGTAGCAAATAAAGTGAGTTTAAAACCCAACTCTTATCCTTAATTTGTTCCTAACACTTATTTTGGCAGGGAGAAGGGGGTGATCAATGAAAGCTTTATTTGATAGGAGCAGTTTAAGTTTGGGCCACTGAACAGGGTAAATAAAATTAAACTTTTGGGCATATGGAATGTCGATTGTCTTTTAAAAAGTTATCGTTCTTTATCATTGACTGATTAAAAAAACTTTTATCTGCAGTTACCTCACTATACAATTATTGAGTGGTAAAAGAATTATTTTCTAGTTGTGGTCAGATGATATAAATTAACTATACTTTAGATGAGGGGGAAATGTTTACCAGTGTAGCATTGGATCAAAAAGTTTATTTTATCACACAATGTTTTAATAAATGGTTTATTCTTTACCTTACTTGAATTGTCATTATTACAATTTTATGTACAACCTTAAACTTAATAAAATAATTTGTCAAGTATACTTTCATTTAATTTGAAAAAGAAAATCCATATACACCTTTTTTTTTTTTTTGAGACAGTCTCACTTTGTATCCCTTGGGCTTAAGCAATTTTCTTGCCTCAGCCTCCAAAGTAGCTGGGACTATAGGCCCCTGCCACAATGCTAAGCTATTTTTAGAGATAGGTTCTTGCTCTGGCTTGGGCTGGTCTCAAACTTGTGAGCTCAGGCAATCCACCTGCCTCAGCCCCCAGAGTGCTAGGATTACCGGTATGAGGCACTGCACCTGGCCAATATACACTTTGATTTGGCAGTAATACAATTTAAGGCTTATTACCTGCAAATACAGAAATGCAAGAAAAATACTTAAATTTTATCAACTCATTCCCATTCCAGGTAGGTTACTTCATAACAAATTATGACCGAAAGTTTATTTTGAATTTTCTGTAATAGAGGATACTGATAATGAATTTAAAAGATAAAAACCTTAAAATCTTAACATCTGCAGATTCAAATTTGCCCTCCCAAATCTATTTATTTTTCCTGCTGTTGAGAGTTGTACTAAATCTTTTTAAATCTAAAGGATGCATGTATATATGAAAGAATGTTAAAGGTAACAATTAGAATTCTGTATGCTTTCACATTGGCTACTTCTTACCAGACTTCTCTGGAAATGTTCCCTTTATTATGTATTTTTCATAGTTGTCTTTGTAGCTGCTGAGAAGATTAATTATATAAAAATATGTTTAGCCATTTGAACATTTATCATTGTGCAGTAAACTGTACAAAGTAGCTTACTGCTGGACCTTTTGAAAAGGTTGGATCCACAAAATGTGAACAAAATATTTGGCTTTGTAGTGAAGAGGGAAGGATAGTAAGAGTGTCAACGGTATGTAGATGAAATGTGGAGGATGGTGGTAATAATTAGATTTTCCACACAGCAAACAACAGTCCCACCACCTAACAAAGCTCTGCTTATGTTATACATCAGCATCTGAGGGTAGAAGAGGAGGAGGGACTGGGACAAAGCAACACTGATCCTACTCTCCTGGGCTATTGATAGCTCATCTGCATAGCCATCTGAAAGTTAGAACATACTGTTTCATCAGAAAGGACATACTGTGACATTTAATTATGGGTTCCAACACAAGCATTGAAGAGGTTTTTCTTTCTGTTTGATTAAATGTTTAATTTTACTAGTAGATAGTCATCTTTAGCTATGTAATTTTCCATCTGTGCAATTGCATTCTTGTATTACAGCTGACGTCTAATTCTATAAATCTTACCCCATCCGTCCCATTGCTGCCTTTTTATAAAGAATATCATGTCCCCTTTGCAATGAAGTGACATTCATAAATAAATCTTCTATGCACATAATTTTATATAATTATATAAAATAGAAGTGAAAGTAATTTATAATTCAATTAATTTCACTATGTAAATGTTTAGGCAGAAATAATGGAAGTAGGCTGACGGGGGGGGCGGGGGTTGCTCACAGTCACTACTTGTGGACAGCAACCATGTAGACTGATAAGTGCTCAGAAACAAGTTTCCATTGATAGGACTTTTTGTCCTCAAAAAGTGATGAATTTGTGCTGAACAAAAAATATACAATTTTCACTTGCACATTAATTGCATATTCAGAAACTCTGACGAATTTTAAAGTCATGACCCCCAAAAATGTTTTTATATATAGGAAGAAGTTAGATTCTAGATTCAGATCATTGCAAACAATTTTTCTACTTCATGAATGGACTAGATGCAGGATACTGATGTACGTTTCATCATGTGAGACTGTCCCATACATCATAACATACTTAACTTCCCTGTCCTCTACCTATTAGAAGCAAGTGGTGCCATCAGTCTTTGTCCCATTTCAAAACTTACGTTTCCAAAACATCCCCTTTAGAGGTAGTACTGGAGTTGGAGCACTGGTCTGAGTGCTTGGTATAAACATTGCATGTATACTTTGATGCCCACAGCCTCTCCAAAACATCCTAAAATGACTCAGAGATAACTTTCTTTAAAAGGCATGAGAATTCAGATTTTTGAATGGCTGCCATCTTAGAGTACATAGAGCCAAATCTTGAATTAATGTTTAATACCTAAAACACACGGGTTGGTGAATATTTGTTTGGCCAAAGCAAATGAAGGCCTTTGCTAGGCCTAATGAAGCTCAAAATTGTCTTAAATAAAGCTAATGTAGAAGCTTTAAGGATCAGAAGAAAAAAATTTAAGTGTTTCTTTAAAGTTTAATAGACTTCGGGGCCAGGCAATGATGGCTCATGCCCATAATCCTAGCATTTTTGGAGGCCACTGCAGGACGATTGCTTGAGACCAGGAGTTCAAGACCAGCAAGAGCAAGACTCCCATCTCTAGAAAAAATAGAAAAATTAACCAGCTACTTGGGAGGCTGAGGCAGGAGAATAGCTTGAGCCCACGAGTTTGAGGCTTCATTGAGCTATGATTACTCCATTGCACTCTGCCCAGGTAACAGAGCAAGACCCTGTCTCAAAATAATAAATACTAAGTAAATAACTGTAAGAACAACAAATGCTTTGTTACTTTTAAACTTATTGACAAGGAGCCAAACTCGGTGGCCTGTAGTCCTGCGACTCCAGAAAGGAAGTAGAAGGATCATTTGAGCCTAGGAATTCAAGGCTATAGTGGGAAATGATTGAACCTGTCAATAGCCACTGCACTTCAGCCTGGGCAACATAGCAAGACACCATCTCTTACAAAAGAAATGAGTTACTGTCAAGGGCTAATTTGGGATGAACATTTTACTCTTTGAATTGAAAATTAGGGAATTTCAGTGTTTAGTAAGCCCTTGTTTAAAAAAATATTTAAAGAATAAAACATTACTGATTTGGATATAAGGAAAATAGAATTAAAGTACAGATACATCTATTTTTTAAAATTATGGGAACATTTGAATGATATAACAAAATCACGAAAAATGCACGGAAATTCCTTTCTGCCATCTTTCCATCATTTCACTTCTGCCATAGTTAGGTTTGTTCAACAAAAGTATTTTATCTATATTTTGATACTTAGTGGCTATACGCCAGGATTCCTGGATTTGAATTCTAGCCTCTCCATTTACTTGTATGATTTTGGGCAAAATATTTCACCTTTCCATACCTTAGTTACTCTGTGTACAAATGTAGATAATAATGACATCTTCAGGTTGTTTTGAGAATTGAGGACTAAATGGATAAACTCAGAACTTTCGATTAGTGTTTCATTTTAGCCATTTTTAGAGTCTCCTTTATAAAAGTGTTACTTTAGAAATACTGGTTTTAGATATGGGGCAAAACATCCCTAACTGTTCTCAGTAAAAACCTCGTAAGAAAACGTTCACTGTTGTAGACTTGTTCAGATCACTTGCAACACTGTGAGTTTTTGTGAATAGTAATGTGACTTGCCTGTTATATTTCTCTAATAATTTAGTCAACATAACTATTAGACTTTATATTAAGAAAATGTTTTTAAAATGTTGAGCTCTCAATTTTAGGCTTTCCATCGTGGTAAATATATTTCTCTGGAATCTTACAAATAGGAATATTGGAATACTTTTTAAAAATCTCTTGATTTGGGGGCTATTTGGGTGGTTTAGAAAATTGGCCTTTTTCTACAATCAAGTGAATCCATTTTCATCGGCTTCCAGAGCAGAAATAAACTTTCTCTTGTCTATACATGTGATGAACCTGAGTCATTGGTTAGAACAGAGTCTGCTTTTCCTAGGCAGACTCAAGCACTGAATCACAAGTGTTTAAAAGAAGATAGCACGCCGAGCACTGCCAGCGAGCACTTTCCCTGGGTGAGGATAGCTACAGGACAGCCTAGTAGAAAGACTGCAATTTTAGAGTCAGCCCAGCTTAGGACCTGGCTCTGTCATTTACTAGCACTGTGATCTTGCACAAAATCCTTACCTGCTCTGTGCCTGTTTCCTCGACTAAAATAAGAACAACAATGTTATCTACCTCATAGAGTTGTTATGAAGACTAAATAAATACATCTTAACTGCTAGAACGGTGCCTGAAACAGTGAGCACTCAATAAACATTAGCCATTATTATAGATCACTATTGACACTGCTAATGTCTTTGCCTTAATTATGGAATGGTCTTACACAAAGGAATATTGTTTGCAATGATTCTTCTCGTGAGAATTATAATGTCTGTGTGCAGCCACAATCTGTAAAAAGTAGCTAACGAGTTTTTGGGAGAGCGGTTTTTTAAAACCACCCCCAATACATTTCCATCAGCAAAAATGGGCTTTCTCCCAACAGTTCTCAAAGAAGTGTATGTTCGTGTGTGTGTGTGTGTGTGTGTGTGTAACAGAGTAAGGAGGAGAGCTGGAAAAAACTGCCCAGATGAAAGTCTTGGTTAAAAATTCTTAAAATTGGGCCAGGCGTGTGGTTCACGCCTGGAATCCTAGCACTCTGGGAGGCCAAGGCAGGTGGATTGCCTGAGCTCAGGTGTTTGAGACCAGCCTGAGCAAAAGTTAGACCCCTACCTCTACTAAAAATAGAAAAACTAGCAGAGCAATATGGTGGTCCCTATAGTCTCAGCTCCTTAGGAGTCTGAGGCAGGAAGATTGCTTGAACCGCAGAGTTTGAGGTTGCTATGAGCTATGATGTCAGAGCATTCTACACTATGTGACAGAGTGAGACTGTTTCCAAAAAAAAAAAAAATGCCTGAAACTGGCCAAGTATAGTGGCTCACACCTGTAATCATAGCACTTTGAGAGGCTGAGGTAGTTCTATCACTTGAGTTTGAGACTGGCCTGAGTGAGAGTGAGACCTCGTCTCTGCAAAAAATTTAAAAATTAGCCAGACATGGTGCCACACGCCAGTAGTCCCATCTACTCAGGCACCCACCAAGATGCCAGGAGGTTGAGACTAGAGAACTACTTGAACCCAGGAGCTTGAGGTTGCTGGTCTGTCTTGGGCAACAGAGGCACATTCTGTTTGGCAGCCTAAGCTAATACCTACCTAAGGTCACAAAACTTGTGAAAGGAAAGCAGGGTGTGGGCACAGGCAGTCTGGCCTTAGAGTCCATGTGCTCTTTCTCACTGGCTTACATTGTGTAAATAGAATAACCTTCTCTGAATGTATTTTCCAACAAAATTGCTTCTCCAAAATTTGTTCAGAAGTTTCAACTTTCAGTTTTGTAAAGCTACACACAAACCTCGGCATTTATAGAGGTAGTTCAGAGCTGTCTATTCTGAGTTTTCTACTATTGGCCAAACCGTTCCATTCTGCTGTCTACCATTTGATTGTGTTCTAGTCTCCTACTGTCACATCTTGTCCAAATGCAAACGTCCATCCACTGAAAGGGAGCTTATGTGTTTTAACACAATAAGAGCATATGAAGAGATCAATGGGAAAACAAATAGTTTATTAAAATGTTTGATACATTTTTCATAAATGCTAAGACAATACCAAAGCAGATTATTATACATTTATTAATGGTTTTTAACTTGGTTTCTAGAATAGATAATGTAATGAAAATCTTAAGCCCTTTTGCGAATGCAAAAGTATAATTATGTCTTAATGTTTGGGGTGCCTTGAAAAATCAGTTACGTCCTTAATAGTGGTACATGATATAAACAGTTAATTTTGTGTTTGGTGTTATATCTTCTTTTAAACACTAGTGATTCAAGGCCAGGTGCGGTGGCTCATGCCTATAATCCTAGCACTCTGGAGGTGGAGGCAGGTGAATTGCCTGAGCTCAGGAGTTAGAAACTAGCTTGAGCAAGAGCAAGACCCCATCCCTACTAAAAATAGAAAAACTAGTGGGGCATTTTGGTGGGTGCCTATAGTCCCAGCTACTCAGCAGACTAAGGTGGGAGGCTCTCTTGAGCCCAAGAGTGTAAGGTTGCTGTGAGCTATGACAACGCTACACCACTCTAGGCAACATAGTGAGACTCTTGTCGCAGAAAAAAAAAAAAAAAACCCACTAGTGAATCAGCTGGTGATACACTTGGCAGTATCAGAGAGGCTGACTATGCCGGCTAAAACAGATAGGTGTCTTATTGTCTCACATAATAAGAAGTGCAAGGGTGGGAGGCCAGGGCTGGTACAGTGGGCCAGTGGTGCCATCAGGAACCAGGCTGTCTGCTGTGTGCTCTTGACTTCATCAGCATGACATCCTTATGTCTCTCCTTCGTGGTCTCAAGATGACCACTGCCCTTTCAGACAGCCCTCAGATTTATGTTCTTGGGGAAAAGTGAAAGGCAATTGTTTTTCTTTCTTTTTTTTTTTTTTTTTAGCAAGTCTTTGACTCATATCTGGAGAGGGTACCCATTCCCAGTGACTTTAGTCTGTAGCTCATTGGCCAGAATTATGCCATGCGGCCACTTCTAGATGCAAAAGAAAAGCAGAGATGAAGGTTTTGGCTCTTCAACTCTCAGAGGGAAAAGGGGGAAGAGTCTGGGAATGGGTGTTGAACTGAATCACCATACATTATCTGGCACAATTAGTATTAGCAATTAACACTTGCTAATACGTAGGTCATTACAAAAGTATTCAGATATACAAAAGTAAGAAAAATCCACGTGGACCAAAACAAATGCAACCCTGCCAGCAACACCAATAATCTGAGCAAATTGAAACTTGCATGGGTCAATCAGAAAGGATGCTGTTGACTATGTTCCTTGGTAGTGAAATGATTGCTTCTGTGATTGTCCTGAGAAATTTAAACTGTTCGGAAAGACTTAAATCTAATGCTTTTACCAAGCAATCTTATTTCTACCACTGCCCCCTCAATATCTGCACAACAGTTAGCTTCTCTATTAAAGAACAGGGTCAGTTCTTTTGTGAAGTATCTTTTCTTTCTTTCTTTCTTTTCACTCTCCCTCTCTCTTTTTTCCCCCCAACACAATATCCTGCTGGGGCCAAAAGTCTCAAGAAACTATATTAAAGAGCTGGATATTGTGTTAGGCAAAAAAAAAAAAATAGAAAAAGATACTTCACACACACACAAAAAAGACATAAAAATAGCACATGAAAAAGTGCCCATGACTCATCAGATAATCAAGTTAAAATCACAATAAAATACCACTACCTACCACCCTGGAATAGCTCAAGTTAAAAAGACTGGCCAGGCACAGTGGCTCATTGCTGAGAAGGTCAAAGCCACATCTTGGCCAGGCAGGGTGGCTTACACCTGTAATACTCGCACTCTGTGTGGCTGAGTCTGGAGGATCACTCAAGCTCAGGAGTTCAAGACCAGCCTGGCAAGAGGGAAACCCTGAGACACTGTCTCTACTAAAAATAGAAAAATTAGCTGGGTGTTGTGGTGGATGCCTGTAATCGCAGCTACTCAGGAGGCTCAGGCAGGAGGCTCAATTGAGCCCTGGAGTTGGAGGTTGCAGTGAGCTATAATGACAGTGGTACCACTGCACTCTACCTGGTGTGACAGAGCAAGACTGTCTCAATTTGAAAAAAAACAAAAAAAACACCGATAACACTCAGTCTTGGTGAGGATGTAGAGCTTTCATCCGTTGTTGTAGTAAAATGGAGAATGGAATAGCCACTTTGGAAAACAGTAAGGAAATATTTTGAAAATTTAAATAAATTCCATCCCTAGGATTTGCCCATGAGAAATTAAAAAAAAAAAGCGTCAACGAAAGATTTGTAAAACAATACTCCAAGCTACTTTTTTTCATCATCATACTTATAATACTAGCCCCAAACTGGAAACAACCCAAACACCCATCAACAGAAGATTGGTGGTATATTCATGGAATCGAACCTACTCAGCAGTGAAAAAACGAAAACAAAAAATACTGGTGCAGATGACAAGATGGATGAATCTCAAAACTTTATGTTGAGCAAAAGAATCCAGGCAGAAAAGAGTACCTAACTATGATTTTGTATGAAGTTCAAGAACAGGCAAAACTTACTTATGGGAACTGAAATCAGAAGAAAGGTTCCCTCTCAGTGCGGGTATCGATTGGGGAAAGGCACAAAAAAATCTGTCAGGGGTCATGCAAATGTTCTCTATTTTTGATTTTGATTTGGGGGGTGGTTATGTGAGGGTACACTTTTGTCAGAACTCATCAAAATATATATTTAAGATCTATACATTTTGCTCTATGTAAAATTAACCTGAATTTTTTTAAAAAGAGAGAGATGGCTATTATTAGTTAAGACCATAGCCAACACCCTTTCATATTTGCTACTAAATGGAAAATATAAGAAAATGCATTAATGGTGTTCCATTTGTCTTATTGTTCAACTCTTCAAGAAAGCACTCAAATCAAAATAATTGTGTTTCTCATCTTGTTCTGGTCCCCTGTGGAGGTAATCTGAGAAAGCTCCTTGGAGTTGCTTAGAAGCGCAACACTTTCAAGAAGTTTATCAAAATGCAGAAGAAACAAGTAACGGAAGAAGTGATTTTTTAAAAGGAAAGTATTCTATTCATTCCATTTCTCTTCTAGAACATTTTTCAGGGTGTTAAGTGTACAAACTCTTGAGGCTGCCCCCAATTATAAGATGGAAAGTTTAATGTAGCCTGAAATTCCTCTTTTTTCTAACTACAGGCTTAGATTAAAAAAAAAAAAAATAGTCTCACACTCTGTTGCCCAGGCTAGAGTGCAGTGTTACCCGCCTAGCTCACAACAACCTCAAACTCCTGGGTTCAAATGATCCTTCTGCCTCAGCCTCTCAAATAGCTGGGACTTCAGGCACCCACCACAATGCCTAGCTAATTTTTCTATTTTTTTAGCAGAGACGGTATCTTGCTCTTGCTCAGGGTAGTCTCCTGATGTCAAGTGATCCTCTTGCCTCAGCCTCCCAGAGTGCTAAGATTATAGACATGAGCCATGATGCCTGGCAGATCTTCTTAAGGATCAAAAATACGTGTTTGGACCCTTCTCATGTCTTATACATCACATAGCCCTTGACAGCCCTGAAGGTATTGTGCTGGGCATGCCTGGCACTGATGGTACTGAGGCTTTGTGAGTGCATATAGACACACTGGAAGAGCTTAGGAGGGTTGGAGTCCTCGCAACTCCACTACTTCCTGGTGTTAGGCAGATGCAGAGTAAGAGGAGCTACTGCCAAAGCCCTTGCAGCAGTCTCCTCCTCAGCCTTCAAACCCATCAACCAACTAAGCAAACACCTGGGTCCTCAGGTCAGCCAACCTGCCAGCTCCACCTTCATGGCCTTCATGGACCAAGGCAGATAAGACCCGCCCTCAACTTTGACCATCAGCAGTAGTGAGTGGGAGCCCCAGGATCTCGCGTGTACATGACAAGGCCAACACCCCTTCCTGCCCCAACACTCAGGGTCTGGCCACCACCATCTGTTCTGAGTCCAGGAATCACATCCTGCCCTTCATCCCTAGTCAAATCGGCCAGTAGAGAAACCAGGCTTTCCAGACCACTTCGCATTCTCCTGACTCTACTTCCAAGTCATTTTCTGCATCCCCGTTTAGTCTCCATCTCCCACTCCTCCCCAGCTTCCAAAACTATACCTCTCTGCCCTCTGGTTTTTCCACCAATAATGTTTCCTCCATCTTCATCCTTCTCCGAAAGTTCCCTTCACTTTCTTCTCACTAAAACCTGGTTCTCTTCTGAGGACATTGCTTCTTGTGCAACCTTCCTACTCCCCTCATCAAACTGGACCTGGCAACATGCAGTGTGTTTTGATTTCTCCTTATTGCTGCTCCCCCACCTCCCTAAAAACACCCAGCTTTGGCTCTCGTGTCTTTAGACGCTACCACTCACTGTCTTCTTTTGGCTCCACAGATCACTCCCCTTCACTCTAAAGATGTTCTCCTAGCTGTCTATCACTATGTTGATAATTCCTCGTGATTTCAATACCCACATGGATCATGCTTCTAATACCTGGGCCTCCCAAACCCCTGACCTCCCTTCCTGCATTGGTTTTTTGCTCCCTATCCCCACTTTGACTGCCACTCTCATGGTGTTACCCTTAAGCAAAACTCCTCAAAAGAGTAGCTTATACTACTACTCCAATCTATTGCCTTCAATTCTCTATTGAACTTACTGGTAAGGCTTTTATCCCACCACTCCCTTGGTACTGCTGTTGTCAAGCTCCCTGGTGGCCTCCAAGCTGTTAAATCCATTGGTCAATTCTCAGTCCTTATCCTCCTTGACCTCTTGGCAGCCTTTGCCACAGCTGACCACTCTTCCCTCTTTGACACTCTTTCTGCACTTGGCGTCACGGGTCCACCCCCTGCTGGCTCTCCTAGTACCCACTGCCTCTACTCCATAACCTGTGGGGCTCTGTCCTTCCTTTTCCAACCTACCCCCAAGGTGGTCACACCCACTCCCACAGCTCTAAAGGTCACCTGCTAGGGGACTCCCAGTGACTATTTCTAGGCCAGGCCTCCACCGGGGCCCTAGAGCCCGCAGACCCAGTGTACTTCTCAAGGTCTTCCTTTCCTGTCTCCTAGGCACTCTGAACCTAACGGGTCCGAGACTGGGCTCTTGAGCTTCCTGACAAGCTGCTCCTCCTGAGGCTTTCCAGCGCAGTTTATCAGAACATTGTCTTTCCAGTTACTGAGGCCTGAAACACTGGAGTCACCTTCATTCCTTTCCTTCTGTCACACCACACTCAACCCTTAAGCTCTGCCACTCATTTCTCACCAGGGTTACTACAGCAGCCTCCAGACTGGTTTTTCCATTTTAACTCTTGCCCCATTTTGTCTATGAGCCTGTTAAAGTGTCTGTCCGATTATAGCAGTCTTCTGCTGAAAACCCCCAGAACCTTTCCATGGCTCTCAGAGTGAAAACCAAAGTCCTTACGATGCCTAATACGTCCTTACTGGTCTGCCCCATTTCCTCCCTGGGAGCGTTTCCCGCTGCTGACTCCTCACTCTGGTCCAGCACTGGGCCTTCTTGCTGTTCCTCAAGCTCACCAGGCACCCACTGTCCCCAGGGCTTTGACCAGCTGCCCCTTCTCCTTGGAGTGCTCTCCCCTCAGACTCCCCCCTCTACCTTTGTGGGATCTTTAATCTCTTGTTGTCTTTTTCTCAATGCAGCCTTCCTGGCCAGCCTGTTTGAAATAACAACCTCTCCCTGTGCACCCCAGCCCCTTCCTTCTGCTTGCCTGCTTTATTAGTATTTTTCTCCACCATCCATAGTGCGCTGGAGAACATGGCCACAGTGCTTCATGGCTATGCCTGTCAATCCGGGCTGGCCTTGTGACTTATGACCAAGAGAATGTGGCAAAAGTAATGATATATCAGCTCCACAGCCTAGACCTCAGGAGGCCTTCCAGCTTCTATCTTCATCATTTTGGAAAACTACCCTGAGGCCATGATGCTTTGAGGAAGCCTGGGAGGAAAAAGCACAGAGAGGCCCAGCTAGCCCTGCTCTCCCAGCTGAGCTCAGCCACCATCCAACCCATCAGCTGACTGTAGCCATGTGAGTGAGCCCAGGAGAGACCAGTAAAGAGCTGCCCGATCAAAGCCTACACGCACACACACACACACATATATCTGTGGGATGAATGTGTAGGCAAGTAAAAGGCATGCCCAGAGTTGTGTGTGGATTCTAGTTGATATGACTTGGTACTAAATCCTGCCATATCTGTCCGCTTTATACGTCATACTCATTACTTTAATGTGATGTCAGGTCTCATTACTTTAAAGTGCCGCCAGCTGAATTTGGTGTTGCATTTCTTTTACATAGGTCATGTCAAGAATCCAGCCTTCTGGGCAGCGCCTCTGACTCAAAGGAGTAGGGCACCAGCCCCATATACCGGAGGTGGCGGGTTCAAACCCAACCCTGGCCAAAAACTGCAAAAAATAAAAAAAATCCAGCCTTCTGTAATGGCCCCTACTACACACAGAAATAAGGCTATCAATTCATTCTCAACACCAAATGACTCCAATGTCATGGTTGTTTATTAAACTTGAGGTGTTTCAAATATTTTTAACATAACTCCTCCCAGTTATGCTCACCAGCGGACGTTACACTGGGGCCTATGTGCGTATCATTTCCTATAATTCCCTTGTTCGTTCAACTTTCAATTATTTTTATTGTCCCCTGGATATGAAATGAAAACTCTTTTAGAAAGAGACTCACTGAAACTCGTAGCAAACACTTAATTCTTCTTCATTTGAGAAGAAAAAGTATTTTTTACATTGTACTAAAAAAACCTTTGGGCTCGGCGCCTGTGGCTCAAGTGGCTAGGGCGCCGGCCACGTGCACCTAGGGTGGTGGGTTCGAATCCAGCCCTGCTCACCAAACAGCAATGACAGCTGCAGCCAAGAGGTGGCCGGGCATTGTGGCGGGCGCCTGTGGTCCCAGCTACTTGGGAGGTGGAAACAGGAGACTCACTTGAGCCTAGGAATTGGAGGTTGCTGTGAGCTGTGATGCCACAGCACTCTACCCAGGGGGATAGCTTGAGGCTCTCTCTCAAAAAAAATAAAAAACAAAAAACCCTTTGACTATTATCCCCCATTTCAATCTTCATTATAAACACAAGGCACTTTTCCAGATAATTCTCACATTTCTCCCATGTATCAAATATGTGTTTGTGGAATTTATTTTTATTTTTATTTTTTGAGACAGGATCTCACTCTGTTATCCTGGCTACAGTGCTGTTGAGTCATCACAGCTCACCACAACCTCAAACTCCTGGGCTCAAGAGATCCTCCTGCCTCAGCCTCCCGAGTAGTTGGGACTACAGGCATGCACCATCACCCCAGGCTAATTTTTCTAATTTTTGTAGAGGCGAGGTCTCACTCTTGCTCAGGCTGATCTTACACTCCTGACCTAATAGAATCCTCTTTCCTGGGCCTGGTAAGGCGCTGGGATTACAGGTGTGAGCCACCAGTCCCAGCCGATTTTGCTTTTTGTTTGCTAACATCATGTGGTTTGGGCTTCTCTCTTAGGATACTCTAATAAAATCTCTTAACTTCCAGACAGTTATTTAATAGATTTTTTTAAATCTCATTGTTCAAACATACACAATTTTCTTCTGCATATCTACCAAAATTTTTTTTATTAAATGATAGCTGTATATATTAATGCAAACATAGGGTACAGTGTAGTGTTTTCATATACAATTTGAAATATTTTCATCAAACTGGTTAACATAGACTTTGTGTCATTTACTTAGCTATTGTGTTAAAACATTTATACTCTAGTTCTAGAAAAGTTCACTTGTACCCTTGTTAGACAGACCATATAGGTGATCTTTCCGGTCACCCTCCCACCACCCATCCGCCCTTCTCCCCTCCCCTCTCCCACCCCTTCCCCATATTCTTGGGCAAGAATTAGGTTGTAGCTTTCATTTGAGAACTATAAATTAGTTTCATAATAGGGCTGTGTACATTGGATACTTTTTCTTCCATTCTTGTGATACTTTGCTAAGAAGAACATTTTCCAGTTCCATCAATGTAAACATGAAGGAGGTAAAGTCTCCATCTTTCTTTAGGGCTGCATAGTATTCCATGGTGTACATATACCACAGTTTATTGATCCATTCGTGGATTGATGGGAACTTGGGCTCACCATCCTTAATCATTAGAGAAATGCAAATCAAAACCACTTTGAGATATCACCCAACTCCAGTGAACTCATTTCTTAGGGCTGCCATTACAAAGCACCACAAACTGACTGGCTTAAGCAACAGAAACACACCCATCACATTTTTGGAGACCGGAGTCTGGAATCAAACTGTCAGCAGAACCATGCTCCCTATAAGACTTAGAAGGAACATTCCCTGCCTCTACCCAGCTTCAGGTGACAGGCGTCAATCCTTGAGGCCTTCTTTGTCTTATAGAGACATCATTCCAATCTCTGCATCTGCTGTCACCTGCTGTCTCTCCCTCATGCCTTCATATCATCTTCTTGTAAAGACACCTATTGGAGTAGGTGTCCTTTACACCTGTTGGAGTAAAAGCCCACCCTACCTCAGTAGGACCTATTTGTATCCACAAGGACCCCATTTCCAAATAAGGATACATTCTGAGAAACTGGGGTTAGGATCCTGTTGAAAGATGCAATTCAACCCGTCATGGTGAGACTCTTACTTTCAAATTGTTCAAGAATAAGATGGAGGCAACATGACGTCTGTGGATGTCAATCTGTTACACCACTGTGACATAGCTATCTCTCCTTATGTAATAATTTTTTTTTTTTTAAAGAGAGATGAGATGATGACTGTGTTAAGTTTGCTAGAGCTGCCATAACAAAGCCTCCCAAACTTGGGCTTGAACAACACAAACTGATTGTCTTGCAGTTCTGGAGGCCACAAGTCCATAATGAATTTGGGCCGGGTCCTTCCGAGGGCTGTGAGGGAAGGGTCTGCTCCAGGGTCCCTCCTGACCTGCAGATGGCCACCTTCTTGGTATGTATCTCTGCACCTGAATTTCCCCTTTTTATAAGGACACCAGACCCTCATGACCTCATTTTTCCTTATCACCTCTGTAAAATCTCATCTCTAGATAAGGTCACATTCTGAGGTCCTAGGGATCAATTTGGGTGGGAGAAAGAAATATAATTCAACCCCAAATAACGGTATTGTGCCAGTTCTGCTTTTTACAGAGTGAAGGTGAGGACTAAAGGCCACTGTGGCTTCACACCACCACCATCATTCACAGACCACCACTCACAGACCTTCCCAGGCCACAGCCTATCAGCTGTCACGTCCCATTCTCTGAGAAAAGACAGAGCAGCCCAAGAGAGGAAGAAGAGAGCTGTGTCTGTGCTATAGAAGTCTCCTGATTTCCAGATGTAGCCCACATGCAGAACCAAATATTAGGAGCCTTGGTCAAATACAGTAAGTTGAGCACCCAAGGGACTGCAACAAACTAGTCAACATACCAATCTGGCCACTGTCCTGATATGTCCATGTACCATCCAGTCTATGAAAATCAAGTCAACTGAAAGTGTTCAGTGTAGGTAAGTGGTCAACTATGGAGGTTCTACTGTAGTTGTTGTGTCAGTTACCAAATGGGGAATGAGTAACTGAATACCTTCTACTGGAGCTGGATTCCTGGCAAAGCTTGGTAAGGATAGTAACTCAGAAGCCAGCTTGCCCTGTAGCACTGGGTTTAAAAGAAAATGTTACATGTGGCGCCACCTAGAGGCAGAAGCGAGAAAAGATGCTAAAAAGGAAAGAGGACATGCACAGAGCCTGAATAATCTAATCTCAACCCCAGGTTTCTTCTTTTATATTTCTTGGTGATCATCATCTCACACTTGCTCTCTCAGCTGTATCTCATGGATTTGTGCCATCGCACCAGCAATTAGAAGGCATGTTCAAGAAATGCAATCAGCAAAAGCAAATAAAATTTAAAGACCATTTTTACACATACTTTTCTATTGACTCAGGATTTGGAGAGTTATTAATCTTTTTTATATATAGACAGTGTCTTGCTCTGTTGCCATAGTTCACTGTAACCTCGAACTTCTGGGCTCCAGTGGTCCTCCTGCTTCAGCCTCCCGAGTAGCCAGGACTACAGGTCTGCCTATCATGTCCCTGGCTCAATTTATTATATTTTATAGAAATGGGAATCCTACTCTGCTCCCCAGGCTGATCTCAAACTTTTGGTCTCAAGTAATCCTCCTGCCTCAGCCTTCTAAAGTGCTGGGTTCTCAGGAGAAAGTCACTGCGCTGGCTGAGATGCGTTAATATTTTATCATTTGACAAAGTCCTCAAATTTATTCCTCCTCTATACAACCCCGCCTCCATAAAGAGCCTGAAATTCTAAAAGTCTGTACCTACCTGGTCAAAGACATCAATCAATATAATTTTCCAAAGGAGAAAAATGAGCCTGTTGTCACCAGGATCCTATACATTCGTGATCTCTCCCCAGCTTGGCTGGGACACAAAGAGATGGCAACTAAAGTCTGACACAAAACCAGGAAGAGATTGTAAGGCACCTGCTTCCAGGTCACATGTGGGTTCCGAAAATCTGGACCGCCACTTCGTTACAGAGACTGGCGGCAAATGAAGAATCCTCTCTCGGAGGAAAACATTTCAGAGACTCACAGGTTTTAAAAAATCATTTCCATAGAAAAACAATACCAACATTTCTGAATAATTTTTAGAAGGAGGTTAGTCATGATAATATGTTAAACTAACAGTATGATCCCACTCAACGGGGTAACAGATGCCGGTAGAGAATGACCGAAAGACCCCATCAGGGGTGTCTTATGGAGGAATTACATGGGGACGTGTTTTCTGAGCCAACAGGCAAGCTCTGGGTAAATAACTCTGTGGCTTAGTTTCTTCATCTGGAAATGACAACAGTCTCCTCCTAAAAAGGCTTTCGAGATGATGAAATGAGTTAATATAAAATAAAGCACTGGGATAGTCTGGCCAAGTGAAGCTCTCATCATAATCAGTGTTTTCATAGGGGCTTCCACAGTTTTGTAAAATGTATGTCTACATATTACAAAAAAAGTTACTATTATTATTTTTTTTAATTCCTGGAGACAGAGTCTTACTCTGTTGTCCAGGTTGGTATGTAGTGGTGTCTTCATAGCTCACTGCAACCTAAACTCCTGGGCTCCATCAATCCTCCTGCCTCAGCCCCCTGAGTCACCGACACTACAGGTGTGTGCCAGCACACCTGGCTAATTTTTCCGTTTTTTATAGAGATGGGATCCCATATGTTGCTCAGCCTCATCTTGAACTCCTGATCTCAAGTGATTCAGCCTCCCAAAGTCCTAGGATTATAGGCAAAAAATGTTATCTGGACAAAACTATCACTGAGGACATTTTACTAACCAAGAACAGAAATAGACTCAAGCTATCCCCAAATGAGCCTCTGCTTCTCCAGATTCAGTCCTCTACAGGGTGCCAACCAAATCTTCTCCAGATTCAACAGGCAGAAAATTTAAATGTCATAACAGAGTGGATATTACTTTTTGTTCATCAATAGATATTCCACAAGGAAAAACAATTATTGTAGTAAATAGAAGTCAGGGAAAGCATTCAACCTCATTGGATAATTTTAAAAATAAGAAGTTAAAACATGTTAACTCTTTTCGAATACTAAGTTAACCAGAAAAAAAAAATATTTTTAAAGATATGACCCAATGCTGCCAAAACTAAAATCCAGCCACAGTTCTCACACACTGCCAGTCAGACAGCAAATTGGAGCAAATCTCTAGCAAAACAAGCGGGCCATCTGTGTGGAGCGCCAGAAAAGGCGCCTGCCCTTCAACCCAGTCATTTTATTTCTGAGAATTTAGCCTAAAATAATTCATCAAAACAGGGGGAAAAGTTATGTCCACCCTCCTATTTACAACAGCAAATATTATTTCCAATAGGTAGAAAACCAGAAACCAGCGAAATGCTGACCAATAAGTAAATTGATTATATTAATCAAGTAAATGGCATTAAAAGCAAGAAAGAAGAAAAAAAACACGATCATGTTAACATGTTTAAATGTTTCATGAAAGGAAAAGAAATCAAAATATAAAGCTGTATACTCATGCTAATTACAACTGGGAAACAAACAGTGTGAATGAAAGCTTCCAAGATGCTGACGGTGGCCCTGAGTACAGACTCCATACGCCAATCCTTTATTTTTCTCCTCCCTGGCCCCAATTTTCACAATATGAGATTTTATTACCTTTGTAGTAAAAAAATAACTTCCTGTCTCAGGAAAATCTTTCCTCCGCTGTGGCTCACCACCGCAAACCCCACCACAACACATCTCTCTGGCTCTCCCTGGCCCTTTGAAAGGGCAAGAATTCTCTCTTTTTAAAGTGTGTTATCTTCTCAAGGCCAACACAGGGCACTTAGGCCTCATCTCTCCCCTTAAGCACCTAATTGGTTCAAAGAAGCAAAAAAAGGGCTCTGTGACCCATCAGCTTGTCTCTCTTCAAGAAGAAGGCAACAGGACTTCCACATGGACCACTCCCAGGGTGTCCTCGAAAAGGCTCAAGTTGGTCACCCTGCAGCCCTCAGCCCTGCCACCTTGGCTCTGGCTGAAATCAACGGGTATGGATAAGTTCCTTAATTGACCTTAAACATTATGATGGGCAGAAGTTAAAAAGTAGGAGAGTTTATTCACCCAACAGCAAGGGAACAGTTAAGTTACAGTGTATCTACTTCGTGGCACCATTAGGCAGCCTCCCGAAATAATTGTGAATACCAAATATAGGATGCAGCCTAGGGCCTCTACTGTTAAGTAGGAAAAAACAGGCAATGCAATCAAACGTCCCCATGACCATGACCATGACCATGCAAAAATAGTTTCTGAGACTGACCAATAATAGCTGATGTTTACAAGCCAGCTCACCTTGCTGTGTGCCTTGCCGATGATACAACTTCACCCTAATGCTAAGCGTTGGAAGCACCGTGACTCCCATTTTGGAGAGAAAGAAACTGAGGCACCAGAAGGTTAAAGAATTCTCTTTAATCCTCCCAATGGCTATGGTTTAGAACATTCTGGTAACTTTCCTAAGATCATGTAGTCCCTAAACAGGGAGAAAGACTTAGATATGGACATAAATAGTCTTTCTCCAGGGCTCGCAACTCCGAAAATAGAAGGCGTATATAAGAAATTTAAAATTAAAGTAGAATTTGTTTTAGAAAGTGAATTTTTTTTTCCTTCTCTCTGTCTAAAACTTTCGAATCTTCTTCTGCTGTCACAGTTTAAAGACAAAAAAAAGGGGCACAGAGAAGAGGTTAAGGCATGTTTTGATCAAGGGAATAAATAAATGCCAGTCAAGCTTCTACCATCCTTGGGGGTTATGGGGAGGAAAGAATGATGGAGGACGGACAAGAACAAGCCGTTTCCAAACTAAACCAAGAGGCTCCAGGCAGCCGCTGGCAACTTCTTTGCTTAACATCTCTCTCCACCACTTCTTCCGTTTGAGCATGAATTCTAAAATCAAGGGACTGGACTGACAGGGGACCAGAATGTCAGAGTACATAAATATCACATCGCTGCTGGGACACAGTACCAGTTAGGAATCCACTCTAAATCCTGCATTTTTCACAAACCGATCACATGCTGAATATTCCCAGGTTGGCTAATAAAAATCTGCATTTACTCGAGCTCAAATACACACCCTCTCCCCCAAATGGGTAATTCTGCACCCTTGTGTATTATTTGACACTCTTCAAAACTGGACAGATGGGCTCGGCGCCTATAGCTCAACCGGCTAAGGCGCCAGTCACGTACACCTAAGGTGGCGGGTTCGAATCCCCAGCCCGGACCCGCCAAACAACAATGACGGCTGCAACCAAAAAATAGCCGGGCGTTGTGGCAGGCGCCTGTGGTCCCAGCTACTTGGGAGGCGGAGGCAAGAAACTCGCTTGAGCCCAGGAGTTGGAGGTTGCTGTGAGCTGTAATGCCACGGCACTCTACCCAGGGGG